>JALGBA010000047.1:512500-617500 GCA_023970755.1 Azemiops feae | reverse complement strand
TTTGGGGACAATTTGCGAGGAGTTTTCAGTGCCTCTAGGTTTTTGTGATCTGTCCATACTTCGAATGGCACCTTGCTCCCCTCCAGGTAGTGTCGCCAGTTTAACAGCCCCCATCTAATTGCAAAGGCCTCCTTCTCCCATATTGCCCATCTCTGTTCACTTTCCCTAATTTTTTTGGAGGTGTAGGCGCAGGGTTGCAGGACTCCATTCTTGTTCTTTTGAAGCAATACAGCTCCAACTGCCACATCACTGGCGTCAGCTTGAATTACAAAGGGCTCCCCTAGACAGGGGTGCTTTAGGACCGGTTCGGCAGCAAATAGTCTTTTTAAATTCTCAAAAGCTGTTTGACAGCTCATAGTCTATGCTAGTGGTTGGCCCAGTCGCCTCCTCCCTCCTTTTTTCCCTGTTTTGAGTAAATCTGTACGGGGTAGGGCAATTTTGGCAAAAGAGGGGATGAATTGACGGTAGAAGTTGGCAAAACCTAGAAAGCTCTGGAGTTGTTTGCGGGTTTTTGGGGGCTGCCATTCGATTATAGTTTTCACCTTGGCTGGATCCATCTCAATGCCTTTGTTGGAGATTCTGTAGCCGAGGTAATCTAATTGGGTCTGGTGAAATTCACATTTTGACAATTTGGCATAAAGCTTGGCATTCAATAGTTTCTTTAACACTTCTCTCACCAGCTTTATGTGATCAGTCATATTCGTGCTGTATATCAGAATATCGTCAAGGTACACCAGAACCCCTTTGTACAAGTGTTCATGTAGGATTTCATTAATCAACTGCATGAATACGGCTGGGGCCCCCTGTAGTCCGAATGGCATGACTTTGAATTGATAGCTCCCCATGGGGCAGTTGAAGGCGGTTTTCCACTCATTTCCTTCTTTTATTCTCACTCGGTAGTACGCCTCTCTCAGGTCTAATTTAGTGAAGACACTCCCCTTAGCCAGATGAGTTAATAAGTCCTTTAGGAGGGGGAGGGGGTATCTGTTTTCCACACTCACAGCGTTGAGGCCCTTATAGTCTACGCAGAGATGAAGAGACCCATCTTTTTTTTCTTTAAATAACATGGGGGCTCCCACAGTAGATTTGGCCCATTCAATGAACCCCCTCGCTAAGTTTTTATTCACGTATTGCTGCATCTCTTCCATCTCGAGGGGGGACATGGCGTACATTCTCTTTGGCTCCTGGCACCAGTTCGATAGAACAGTCATTGGGTCTGTGAGGGGGTAGGACATCGCATTCATTTTCACTAAATGCCTCTGCTAAGTCCCGGTATTCATTGGGGATGAGTGATTCATCTGGTGACGGTGAGGCAGCTATGAGTGCTCGCTCATTAGGTGGCCTAAAGTGTCCCGCCATGTCAGTTGAATCAGTGGGAGGCTCAGGCCCTATAGGTAGTCTCACAGTTCTCATTCCTTTCTCCCACCAGATAAATGGCTTCCATTTGTCCAACCAGGCTAAGCCTAGAATCACAGTCTCAGTCATTTTTGGGGCCACCAGGAACTGAATAAATACCCAGTGTGCCTCTATTTCTAGGCGTAAGGGCTCAGTTAATTGTGTGACTAAAGTCCCTCCCATCAGGGAGCCATCAGCTTGCTCGAACCTCACGGGGTTGGAGAGTTGTTTTGCCCATATGCCCATTTTCATGGCAAAGGGTAGGCTAATAATGCATCGGGTGCATCCAGAATCAATTAGTACGTTTAAGTCTATTTGTGCCCCCGACTTAGGGATTGTAAGCTTGGCGGGCAGTGAAAAAGATGGGATTTGTCGACTCACCATCGGGTCGTTCTCCCCTTCGTCATCGCCGTCAAAGGAGGGTAGAGCAGGGGCGGGTCCACCTGGAATCCCGGCGTTCTCTTGTGTGGGAGGTGTAATCTGGGTAACAGGTGCTTGCGTGGCCCGGTTGGATTTTTTTCTCATTAGCCGCTGGGCAGGTCTCCTTCTCATCGCTGGTTCCGGACTGCTCTGCAGTTGGGGGTAGGGGACCGTACAGTTTGCTGCTCGATGTCCCTTCTTTCTGCACCGGAAACACTTTATTGACGCGCTTTCAGGTGGCCCGGTTCTTTCAGTCATCGTGGTAGCCGGAAGGTCTCGTGGGGGTGATTGTTGTTTGGATTGCTCTGGTTGCTGCTCAAATTCGGGTGGGGAAGGCTTTTTATAGCGGGCGAGCTGAACATCTAGCTTCATCGTTGTCTGGTACCACTTGTGCAGTCAGTCAGGTACTGCTCGAATAATGCAGGCCTGGGAGAGGTGATCATCTAATCCCTCAATGAAGTGATGGATTAGGGACTGCTCTGGCCACCCCTCTATCCGACCTGCTATCTTGCAAAACTCTCGCACATACTCCAGGGCAGGCCTGTCGGCTTGTTTTATTTTGTGGATTTGTTCTCTTGCTTTTAAGTCAAGGGGTGGGTCCTCAAATCTTTCTTTCATACCCAGGAGGAAGAGGTGGGGGTCTTCCAATTCTGGGGCTTGCTCATTATATAAATTGTTCAGCCATTCGGATGCTTCTCCCTCTAGGCCGGACGCAATCACATCGACCATAGCCCCTGGGTCTGGGTAGAGATAAGCCCAGCGATTCAAGTGAGAGCGTACTTGGTTGAGGAAAAAAATCAGTTTCTCTGGGTCCCCATCGAAGGTTGCTCTGAATGGTGAAGTAATTATATGTTGTTGGGCCCCCCACTGTGACTGTTGCTGCTGCTGGCCCCATCCTGGTTGCTGGTTTATGCCCAGGGGTTACACGTTCAGGGGCTGGGGCCAATCTCCTTGTTGTGGCCGTCCTCCCTCTAGCTGCTGATCTCCTGGGCCCTGCACCATCCCAATCTGTTGCAAGGTCTCTATCAGCTGTGGTGAGCTCAAAAGTCATCTGCTCCCTGCCTGCTTCGAATGCCATACTCCCCATTGTTGCAGAGGCCTCAGACATGGATTCCCTCTCTCTTCAGGGCTGGGGTCCCTGATAGAGGAAGACAGGGTCTGAAAGGCTGTCTGATATGAACTGGAGGGGCTGTAGGCTTCTTTTTGCAGGAGTGGGTCTCTGCCTCTCTCCCCTGGGGTTTGAGATATTTCCAGTAACTCACCCAGGCCTTGAATGGCAGTTTGCCCATTGTCTGTCCACCGGTTCTCATTCGTCTGCCAAAATTCATTTTCCCACAGCATGCTGTCTGTTACTTCCCCCTCTGGGATATCAGTCGCTGCCGGGTTGTATTCAACAAACTCCCATTTCATGATAGATTGGCCTGCTCCTGAATTCTGTCATTCTCACTCCAGGCTAGGAGAAAGAGGTGGGGTAATGCACCTCCAGTTGTTTGAAAAGTTTTTAGATTCTGGCATGATGTTGTGGTCCAAAGGAAGAAGCATTCCAAGAAAACTGAGACATTATTTTCCCTTTTAGATTCTTTATTTTCTATTTCTTCCCAGGAGTTTTGCAACAATACTTTGGCACATTACAAAGCGGATGCCAGAATCTGGATTTCTCTGGCTTGCGTCTATCTTATCTCGCTAAACTCCTCCCTTACTTTACAGTCATGATTTACGTCTTCCAATTAGGCTGGAGACCAAAGATTCCCTTCCCTTCCCTGTCTCCCGCTTTTTTTCATAAATCTCCTCCCTTTGTATGTCATCTGATTTAACTCCAAAAATACCAAACAGTTCTGCATATCTTGTCAATGCAATAATATCCTATATTAACAGCGTTGACAACATGATCAAGAAGGCATCTTTGTCCTCATGTACTTTCTATGTATTTGACACTGTAATTTGTTATCTATTGTAAAACAGAAAGTTAACAGAATAACAGGGGTCTTCTAGTCCAACCCCCCTGCTCAAACAGGAGATCATATACCATTCCAGACAAATGTCTGTCCAATCTTTTCTTAAAAACCTCCAGTGATGGAGCACCCACAACTTTTGGAGAAAAGCTGTTCCACTAATTAATTGTTCTCACTGACAAGAAATTCCTCCTTACTTCTAGGTTGAATCTCTCTTTAACAAGCTTCCCCCCGTTACTTCTTGTCCTGCCATCAGGTGCTTTGGAGAATAGGTTGACTCCCTCTTCTTTGTGACAGTCCCTTAAATATTGGAAGACTGGTATCATGTCTCCCCTAGTCCTTTGGTTGGTTAGACTGGACATACCCAGTCCCTGCTACCATTCTTTATATGTTTTAGCCTCCAGTCTCCTCATCATGTTTTTTGCTCTTCTCTGAACCTTTTCTAGAGTTTCAAGATCTTTTTTGTGTACTGGATTCAGTATTCCACATGTGGTCTTATCAAAACAGTATAAAGCAGTACTAATACTTCATGTGATCGTGATATTATCCCTCTGTTGATGCAGCCTAGCACTGCATTGGTTTTTTGGCCTCTGCAGCACACTGCTGGCTCATATTTTAGAACTGAAGTAGCTGAACCTTTAATTGGATCTAACATCAGTCTTCATGTATTTTTACAAGTTAGTTTTTTATTATTATTTTCATTATAGCAGCTCTGACAACAAACAGGAGAAATTGACTCACGCAGACAAACTCACTGGAATATGAGGCATGCAGTTCTTTTCAGAAGAATAGATAAGTGTATGATTCTGTATGAGAAGCTGCTTTAGAAATCTGCATTTGCAATTGCTTCATTTGTTCTTTTAACACAGTGGCCCCCAACCTTTTGGGCACTAGGGACCGGTTCTGTGGAGAGAGGTTTTTCTGTGGACTGGAGGGGGTGTGGTTTCTCATGCTGCCTGCATCCCGCAGATGGGGCTTCACTTGTTTGTGCGGCCCGGTTTCTGGCATGCCATGGCCTGGTTGGGGACCCCTGTTTTAACATATCTCAAAGCCCCAATTTATATCACATGCATATTCAGTTGGCCCTAATCCTTGTACTTATTGCCAAATGAATTCTGATTTTAGGTCTAGGCTTGGATTGTTTTAATTCAGTTATTATTACTACCATAGAATAAGCTCTGCTCAACCTTCCCTGATCAAGAGCTACATTAAATCTTTAAATGATTTGCCAGGGCTACATTCCAAAATGTGTACAAGTTCAACAAAAAGAAATAGGTGAGGATTAATAAATACTAGCTTTGATTTAATGTAATTTAAATTGCTTAAATGTGAAGAATAGGATTATTCTCCACATACTTAATATTTTTCCTTTGATATCATTTAAAAAACTACAACTTAGAGGTAATTATGGAATGAGTCCTAAGAGCTATATCCAGGGATTTCGGGGTCAGGATATCAGTTGGTTTGAAGGCTTCTTCCCAAAAAATAGAGCATTTTGTTTATAATGTCTACACTCATTATGAAATAAACCATATGGGACATTAGTCAGGCTTAGAATATCTTGAACCTCAAGGTGATGTATGCAGTAGTATGAATATGAAAATTAGGAAAGTATCCAGAAATTATGGTGGGAGTGCTGGAAATCTCTGCAAGATTCACACTGTACTCAAAGTAATAAGCAATTGGTTGTTAACTTGCATCACAGACCCAGCTGGGAAACTGATGGGGTTGTTTCAATAAAATATCAACTTCCTATGGAAAATTGGCTTCAGGAAAATAGCAGATGTGAGATTAACCCTGAAAAAAAAAAAAAAGCTTGATGTGAACAATGACTACCACCAATCATATTCCATAGCTAATCTTTATAATGAAATTTGGCATACACCACGACATTCCAAAGAAATTTTAATGTATATTGTACTTTATATACATTATGTATATTGTGTAGACAGTACAGTTTCTACATAATGTAAATATGGGATATAATTTAATAGTAGAACACATGGTTTGCATACAAATCATCCCAGGCTGAGGCCAGGCCTTTGCTGGTTAAATGTTTAGAGAGCAGATGATGAGACAGATCTGGAAAATTCCTCCCAATCTAATCTAAATAGGCAGAACTGGCCTACATAGACTAATGGTCTATGTCAATGCAAGACAGCTCAGTAAAAATCTTCCAATCTGCCATTTGGCCTCTGGAATGCCATTTCAGGGATTGTAAAACTTTTGTGCAATCCTTGGTGCTTTCCAAGCTTGGTTGTTTTCTTGTAGACATTTCAGTACCCAGCTAAGTAACATCTTCAGTGCTAGAAGGGAGTGAGGTTTGGTCTCTTTTTATATTTAGTGGCTTGATCTGTCAGCATTGATGGGAGTGTTGTTTTCTTCTTGGGAGTTCCTTGATAAGGCTGTTGTTTACTATTTGATTTTTTTGTCTGAATTGGTAGTTCTTTGATTGGGGTATTAGTATTATTCTGGTGTTATGTTATTTTTATCTTAGTTCTTCCATGTCATAACAATAATATATATATCATTCTCTTTTCCAGCCCTTAACCAGAATCAAAAAGTTTGGGAAGGAGGGCTGAACATTCTCAACACAGAGATAACATCACTCTCTTAATCTTTGAAATTTCAGGTAGACATTTATAATCAGAGTGAAATTCATTAATAAAAACCTTAAGGCACTCTGATCAGGCAGGACAGTACTCCTCGTCTGTGATATTTATCATTGCATAGCACCTGCTAACAGACTTTGGTTGGTATTGAAAAAGTTAAGTGGGATTGGCTATGGTTTCCAGTTGGATAGGAGACCACCAATAAATCACAATACTATAGGTCAGACCATGAAACAGAAAAGTCTCCTGAGAAAAGGTAATGGCAAACTATTTGCATATTATTCCCAAGAAAACTTCATGGATATTGAGCTAAACATAAGGAAACTTTTACTTCTGTATTAAATATATTTCTAGAATATGTTTTTACAAATGAACAAGTAAACAATAATTGAACCATCCTTCAAATAGGTGGAAATGGAAAGACTAGTTCATTTTATTCATCTTCTTCTTGTTGTGCCATATCCGTTATCGGACGTTGGCGATCATGTTGGCGATCATGTTTTTATCAGCAGCCGCACGAAAAAGTGCTGCTGAGTTTTGTCCAAACCAGTCCCTTAGATTTTGAAGATTTTATTCATAGACAGGCTAATAGTACCAAAAAGCCCTTGTGAGCCAATTAGTAATATTCATTCATCCAATTTATGTAGCTGCCTACCTCACTTTTATGTGATTCTGGGCAGCTTACAATAAAATATATAAAATACAAAATATGAAAAATGGCAATTAAAAAATATAGCAAGCAGGTATTAGCCATCCAATCATTCACAAAGACAGGAGAAGGGCTCTATCCCATGCTCAGGGTCCTTGGCTCTGACACAAATTTTCAAGGCCTCATGAAAGGCCAACAGAACAGGGCCATTCTTGGAGGATGGGTGTTGTTCCAGAAGATGGGTACCATGGCAGAAAAGGCTCTCCTGCCTACCTTGAGAGCTGGCACTCCTTAACCGACAGTACCTGGAGCATGTCCCTCCTGCTGGATCAGTTAGGATGAATAGAGATAATTGGACATTAGCTTCATGCTTCCTTTTGTAGACCTTCTTAGGGCAATAATGGCAGGAAATAATCACTTGATTGGTCCAATTTCTAATACAAAGATGATATTTTTTCCAAAATAAAACCAACATTTTAATGCACAAACAGCAACATAATTTATGAATATGAACCTGCAGGTTTGGGTTCCATTATCTAGGAAAGTATTCTGTTTGAAAGGTATGTGCTCTGTGAAATGTAACGAAGTCTTTATCATGATTTATTTATGACTGCAGTAAATTATAGATATTTTTAATCAAAGCAAGGCTTCCAGATACATTGTCATGAAAATAAATGAAAGCTTGTCATATAATCAAAGAATCCTGAAATTTCTATATTGAAACAAAAACACATATGATAACCTGCACTGACATGATAATATAATAAAAATGAGAGCAGATAGGCTTCATCAGGGAACACGAGATGATAAATGATTCTGGGTTTGAAACAAAAAATATAGTTCCTCACAAAAAACATGGAGATCTCCACTATCTCAGGACCAAGGCTCATCCTGAATAAATTCTGAATTCTGTGATCCAAATCCACAGTCCTTTCCTATAAAATCAGCCTTTTGTTTTTTCTTCAAGAAGTCACCTACCACCCCAACCTTAACAATGGAAAACCAAAAACTCTTTTTTATCTTTTACAAATCACTCAGATATTCATTAGTAAAGCTCAAACTATCTTTCATTTCTGCCAGATATGTCTGTCATTAAATATATATTTCTCTCATTAATCACAAAGGAAAGGCATACTCTTCTTTTCAAGGCATTGCAATAACTCTGCAAAAAAATTCAATCAGCAATACTCCCATCCTTTTGCAATTATATCCCTTTGAGATGCATTTAGCATGAACTGAAAAACCACAAACAAATTGCTAGTGGCAATATAATGCATGAAAGAGATTTCTTGCAAAAGATGGGAAATGAATGTTGCCACATTACTCAACAAATGTTTAATGTAAAATATTAGCTGCTTGTGCAACATGTACTCTGTATGCACTCATTTGCACTGGATATAGTTTCACTAGGAATATCGAAATGAAGTGCATGAAGGCGAAATAAGACTAGTTTATTCTATGAATAAAATCTTCACCACTGACAAATGCTGAAAGGGAGAGGAGAGGAGAGGAGGAGGAGGAGAAGAGGAGGGGAGGGGAAGGAAGGAAGGAAGGATTTCCAATGCTCCCTGTCACTTTCTCACAAGGACACCCAAAGGGGAACCAGCAGGTAGCTGGTTTTTTTGCTCCCCAGTGGTCATTCTGTTTCTCTGTTTATGTAAGGAAATATCTCTGAAACAACTCAATGTGGCATGGGTTGCCTAATAATACATATTATTATAGACTAGATTTGGTTTTTTATCCACCTATCGAGTCCTTCCCAAGGACCTGGGATAGGTGATTAATAATAGTAAATAATAACAAAATTCAGAATGGGAGATGAAACTGGCCCATCCCTTCCATTTATTTTTATTTTATTTTTATCATGCCTATCCATTGCTTTGTTGTTATTTTGCTGATTATACACATCGAGTTAGGGAATACATATAAATTTGCAGAATTAAATTTCAGTTGTATAAATATTTTAATTATAACAGGTCACAAAAGAACACCTCAGATATCTTAATCTACATGGTCCCAGTTCATATCAAAGAATATGTTTTTCTTGCCAGCCACTTTTTGGAGGAACTGCAAAAAGAAATGGAGAAAATAAATCAGGAATAGGCTAAATCAGCCATGATTACCTTGCATATTTGCAAGACTGACTTTGCCTGGTTTCTGACTTATTTAATAAATACTGGCTAAAACAAATTTGGGCAACTGTTAAATCTGAATTTATTCAATATATTGAATTAATATTTAAATTAGTGTTCTACTACTTTGATGAAAAAAGATCATAGCAAGCAAAAGATAGTATACTTATATATTTATAAAAAAATAATTTATTAATCAAATAAATGTATATCTCACAAAAACTGACAGGGCAGCATGTGTACAACAATTGAATGAAACAACAAAAATACAAACATCAGATATAAAGATAGAAAAATTCAGATTAAATATTATAAAACAAATATACAAATCTTACGTAAAGAGAGGATAAGAATGGACACTTTATTTATTTATATGTTTGTTTGTTTATTTAACAAATATAGGACTTTTTTTGTTTTAAAGTAACATTCCAATCACAGATTCAATGTTTCCCTAATATAATCATATCCCTTCCCTATTTAATTATATAAACAGCTTCCATTCCTGGTAACATCCAAAAAGTTCAAAAATCATATGTGATCCTGTAGTACAGAGTTGTTGTATGAAGTGAGACATAACATTAACCTCATGTTTTCTTCAGGAATAATTTGTAAATGAGCTCAGTTATCATGGTATGATGATGAAGTCATAACTAAGTGGCATGTGAAATGTTTTGTCCCTAGATTTTATTTTATATTTGTTTGTTTGTTTATTATTTATGGTTGGAGGCCAGCTTGATCATTCAAAAATGAGACACTGGTGAAGCAGGCACAGCAGCACCTGCATTTTCTGCATCACATGAGAAAAGTACATCTTCCTTCCCCTGTCCTTACCACATTCTATAGAGGGACGATATTGTATTACAGTCTGGTTTGAAAACATCACTGCTTCAGACAGGAAGGCAGTGCAGAGAGTGGTGAGGATGGCAGAAAAGATTATTGGTAGTTCACTTCCTTCTATTTAGGACATTAGCTTCTTTTTCAATAACTAGGAAAAATAAATCTTGTGTCACAGTGCCACATTTGGGTTTCAGCCAAGGACAGGTGGGGATTCTTCTTTTCTCAGAGTTGAAGGTGGTGTGATTATTCATTGGATTACTATTTAACATTTCATCCAGTCTTAATCTCAATCTGGTGTCCTATAGTATGCTAGATTTGCGAATTCTAGAAAAGCCCAGATAGTTATTGCAGTGCAGAGAGTAGTGAGGATGGCTGAAAAGATTATTGGCAGTTCCCTCCCTTCCATCCAGGACATAGCATATAAGCGTTGCTTGAGCAGGGTCAGCAGGATTATCTGGGACACTACACATCCTCTTCACGACCTGTTTTCCTTGTTACCTTCTGGGAGGAGGCTCCGTAGTATCCGAACCAGAACATCCAGATACAGTTTTGTTCCAGACAGTATCGACCTTGTGAACTCTCAAGCTTCCTCTTTCCTCTATGTATTCAAGATGGACAGTGATTAATATTTATATGTATTTATATGTAAGGGTGTAGGTATATACATATGTATGTATATAGCATGTCTATATGAGTGTTGTGTATGTGTACACTTTTGAGAGCAGGCAACATTTTTAATGTGTGCTAATGTGCTCACAATAAAAAATGACAATAAAGGTATCTTACCTTATCTTATTACACAGATTTAAAAGAACATTGGAGTCCCATTGAGAGAGAGAGAGAGAGAGAGAGAGAGAGAGAGAGAGAGAGAGAGAGAGAGAGAGAGATGAGAAAAGCTATCTATGCAAAACAAGTTTAAAAATGTATGAGGGCTCCAAAGCCTGGGAGAATAGCCAAGTTTTCTACACATTTCTGAACATCATCATGATAGGAAACATATGGATCTTTGGGAGGATGTCATTCCAAATGGTAGATGCTATGACAGACAAAGCCCACTTCCAGGATCCTAATAGATGCTATTGCTTATTTGAGGAGACCCATCCACCCACTCTGGATGGAAGACACTATCAAAGATAGGTAGTCCCTCAAATATTCAAACATTCATTCATTTAAAAGATGTATATAGCTGCCTATCTAACATATGAACTCTGGGCAAGTAACAGCTGTCAACAAAAACACTATAAAAGAAATATCCATGAATCAAGCAAAATGTAAAATTAAAATAATCTTAGTATAATAACCAAAACAATACAATCAAACAAACCATACCTATATTGGGTTCATCCAATATCCTGGAACAGTGCTTGGGGAAAAATCCAAGTCCTCACACCTTTCTAGAAGGCCAAGAGGGCCAGGTTCCTCTGAATCTCAATATAGTAGTAATAACTAGTATCTTCAATTCAAAATCAAAAACAGCCCATTAATGCGCATGCCACTATATTTTGCACAGCTCTAGCTCCTCCTCCTCCTTCATTATTTTCATTTTCATTTTTATTAAGTTTAT
Organism: Azemiops feae; assembly: GCA_023970755.1. Classification (NCBI taxonomy): domain Eukaryota; kingdom Metazoa; phylum Chordata; class Lepidosauria; order Squamata; family Viperidae; genus Azemiops; species Azemiops feae. Next base: position 605,939 of record JALGBA010000047.1, on the reverse strand, counting down.
CAGTACTGTCTCTAGCTTCTGACTGATCTTCAAGAGCAGCCCCATGTAGAACACATTGTGATAGTTTATTTGTGAGATAACTAGGTATGACTGTCTGAAGCATCTCCAGATCCAGGAACAGATACAAATGGTACATTAGACAAATATATGCAATGGTCCTCTTGGCTACAGCTGTAACCTGGTCATCAAGCAGAAAGTGAATCCAAGAAAACCCTCAGACTATGCACCAGTCTCAAATGTAGAAAAGCTACCCCATCTAAAACTAAAGACAGAAACTCCAAGGGCCAGGAAGCCCACCAAACTTCGAACACTCACTTTTGTCTGGTTTGAACCTTTACTGAGATAGGAGTGAGATGCAATAGAATTAGATAGGTAAAAGTATAAATTCCTTCAAGTCAAGCTCTTATCATAGTCAGGTCCATATAATTTCCTTGGGAAAAGCATGAAGGGGTTTGCAATTGATTTCTGGGGTTTCTGAGTTGGAGTTTGTTTTTTAATTCTAATCTAGCCTACAGCCCAACAAATATCCTATGCCAGCCCTGACCCAGCTCGACCCTACTTATATTAGAAACCCATGAAAGGTCTTCTGTCTTGTCCTCCCTCGCCCCCCCCCCCCGGTCCAGAGGGGCTGTTCATCGACAAAATGAACATTTTGGGCTGTGTATACAAACTTTTGGGCTGTGCAATTATGAATATGCAGCTGCTGCAGCTCTATCTCTCAGACTCAGTTATCTAACTTCAGAAATTATAGAGGTTATAAAGATGGTCTGGCAGCAATTTTAGGTTGGATATGGATGAATGCAAAAGAGATCCTATGTGACTCAGTATAAATCTGGATCATTTTACTGGCTACATTAGTAGAACATCTCTGTGTATTTTACAGACTTTTAAAGATGATTTATAAACACAAATCCAAATCCAATTTGGTTCACAGTTTCCTCTAAAATGCAGAGCATTTTCTTTGTTTAAGAATAACAGAGAAATGTAAAATTTGAAGTCTGCACTGGAGAAATTTATATAACAAAGAATTACATTAGGAAAATGTCCCATATTAGTTCCTCAGGGAATTTAGTTAAGAAAAGTTGATTAGGACAAGAATATCCAAAGTCCAATCAGCCCTTGCAACTGTCATACAATATATACATTCTGGATTAGCCAAACTTATTATAAATGTCTGACCTTAAATCCAAGAGTAGAGTTTTCTACTTGCAACACTCTAGACACTGAATTCCAGTTTTTGTCAGTTCTGCTTAATTATCTGCCTCCATGTCTGGATTGAGCACAGCTGCCCCCAGTTTTAGCCAAGGATGAGCAATCTGGTCCATCTTTTTTCCGCTGTGCAGCAGAATCTGCTTAAAAGTAGTGTCTATATTAATAATTTTGAAAGATTATGTTTTTTTAAAAAAATTCTTCATATATATTTCATAAACATTTTTGTATACATGAAAATGCATAAACTTTGGTGTACAATTTTTCCAAACATGTGCACCATTTCTGAGTCCTATGCATTATTCCAGACACTTGGAAAAAGTACTAATTTATATTAATCATATCATATTATTATTATATTATCATCAAAGCATAATTTAAGCATATATGTGTATTAATATTATTCTTAATTTCCATTCAGTCACGTCTGATTCTCGGAGACTGCCTAGACAAGACCCAAGGTTTTTCTAGCAAGGTATTTTTTATAAGTGTTTTGCCAAAGTCACTGGCCCAAAGTCATTCAGCTGACTTGGTGCCTAAGGCAGGACTAGAACTCATTGTCTCCCAATTTCTATTCTGATGCCTTAACCACTGCACCAAACTGACTCTTATGTGCTAATATATCAGTCCTCATATATGACTTTTTGAATTGTCTCCAACTTACACACAATATAAAGTTTAAGTATTTTATCACAATATTCAAAAACGTCCAGAATTTGAAGGATAAGAATGTTCTGTTTCATATCTTAGCTTAGGAAGTGCAAATTAGGAGCATGTATTAAATGTTCAGCAAACAAATATTTTATCCATCCTTATTCCAGCTCTGGCATGACATTGTGACTGAGATGTTACAAGAAATGAAATCAATTTATTTATAAAAACTATTACTTTTGAGTCAGGTTGAAGTTGAGCCAGTTGTGAACACTTGAGTGCTTGTCTGAAGGGTCTCCTGCTTGGGCAAGGGGTTGGACTAGAACAGGGCTTTTCAACCTGTGGTACGCATACCACTTGTGGTATATTAACGAGTGGCAGGTGGTACGCAGCCCTGCCTAGCCAAGTGTAGTGGGGGAGGGAAAGAGTCAGCACAGGCAAGGACTTACAGTGAGAGAGTCCTCTGGAGCTGCAGAGGCACGGAGGAGAGAAGGAGAGAGGGAGGGAGATGGAGAGTGGAAGGATTCTTATGTGTTTTTGTGACTTTGAAGTTCTGGGATTTGTGCAATGTGGGCTTTGTGTTCTTAACGAGTGTTTGGCAATTTCTATTTGGCTGATGGCTGATGGCTGGTGTTAGCTTCTATTGCTCTGCTATTGTTAGCTGTAAGTTTTGCTGCAAGGGATTTTGAAGTATTTTTCTCCTGAATGGATTTTGCCTGTAGATTCTTTTACTTATGAATGGAGCCATTTGGGGAGGTTGCCTTAGCCGGCAGCCAATACTTACTACATTTTTTTTCTTCCTTACTTTCCTTTCTAGCCAGTAGCTAATTCTTAAAGGGAAATGTGCCTTTTTAAGCTAGTTCACTCAGCAGTTTGTCTTTTCTGTCTCTGGAGACTTTTCCTTGTTTGATGAATATATGGAAGAGAGAAAATATGGGGGGGGTTTTCAAATTCTTCCTTCAGAAGGAGGTGGGCATGAGAAAGAGGGAGGGAGGGAAGGAGGGAGGGAGGGAAGTCCCGCCTTAGCACTTGGCCACCAGCAGCCCTGCCATTGACTTTACTTGTCAAAAGGTTGCAAAAGGGGATCACGTGACCCTGGGACACTGTGACCATCATAAATATGAATCAGTTGCCAAGCATCCAAATATAAATCACATGACCCTGGGCATGCTGCAATGGTCATAAGTGTGAAAATGGTCATAAGTCATTTCAGTGCAATTGCAACTTTGAACAGGGGGTTTTTTTTTTGGGTCATCAAGTTTTTGACACCTTGCTAGGTGGTACTCGAATATTGCCATATCCTAAAAGTGGTACAATCGGTGAAAAGGTTGAAAAGCCCTGGACTAGAAGACCCCTAAGGTCCCTTACAGCTCTATTCTGATTCAAGTTTAAACATATTTTTAAAAATCTCTGCCACTTTCTCAGTCACCCTCTTCAGGTATCAGTAAGCCTTCTCCTTAGTAGGAATAGGCACTAATAACATAGGCTGGAAATTGTTCTCTCACTTCCATCTCCAGCAGAAGGAAATCTCCATTACATATAAGGCAGAATGTAATTTTAAATGATACAAAATGTAATTTCAAATATGATAAATAAGTGGAAATATTGAATCTCTCCCTGGGCTGTGACTATAATAAGTTAATCTGATTTCAATTTATGTACATGAAAAGAACACTAATTTCATTTTTGTCTTAGTTCCACTCACCTTGAGACAGTTTGTATCAGCTACCAGTTCTGCCTTTCTCACTATTGAAAGTGACTTGTTGGGGTTTCTGGGAAGTAAGAAAGTAAGAAATGAAACTGAGATGCAGGAGTTTGCAGAAAGAGCCATCTTAGCACACCCTGAAATTTCTGGCAAGCACTCAAATTAGGCTCACAAATTAGCACTCACAAAGATCAAGACTTTTCTTGACAATCATCTAGATATTCATATATAGTAGTTCCAGTTAAAATAATTTCCTAGAAATTTTTTACAAACAGGGAACTGTTCGTAAAGCAAACAGAACTGAGCTACTAAACATCTTTATTTGATATACTTTCTAGTGAAATGATTGCAGCAAAATTACAAGTACAGGTAGTCCTCAACCTATGACCACAACTGAGCCCAAAAGTTCTGTTGTTAAGTGAGACATTTGTTAAGTGAGATTGCCCCATTTTACAACTTTTCTTGCCACAGTTGTTAAGTTAATCACTGCAGGTGTTAAGCTAATAACACTGTTGTTAAGTGAATCTGGCTTCCCCATTGATTTGGCTTGTCAAAGGTTTGCAAAAGGCGATCACATGACTCTGGAACACTGCAACCGTCATAAATATGAGTCAGTGACCAAGCGTCTGAATTTTGATGATGTAACTGTGGGTATGTTGCAATGGTCATAAGTATGAAATACAGTCATAAGTCACTTTTTTCATTGCTGTTGTAACTTAGAATGGTCATTAAATGAACTGTTGTAAGTCGAGGACTACCTGTAAATGTAGGGCAGAAATTAAGCATATATTAATTGCCTCCAGTGAAAACTGAAATCCATAAGTACTCCTGGAGTTAGAATACAAAACTGATTTCTTTTTTGTCACCTTATAAAGCCACAGCAAGGAGGAGTTTTTTTTATTCCAGAACTGCTGATCTTCCTTGGCCAAACACATGAGATAAGGAGACCAGAGTAGAATAAAGAAGGAGATCAAAAGGATTCCTGCAGCTCCGTTCATTATTATTGTCCCACTGTTTTAAGAAGACAGCCAGCATAATGTATTCTCCTAGGGCCAGTTATCACATCACCATGGCATGAAAACATCAGAAATGATGCAGACATTTATCCAAGAACATTCCGTTGAGGTTTCATTTTGCAGCCTCTTTGTTTTGAAAGCAATGCAAGACATGTTGTATATCTGAACCTTTCAGGCTTAGATTCATTCAAGGTCAGCAAAGTAATATTTAAAATACAACAAAGCACCAAATTCTTCTTTCTCTCTCTCCATTATCCCCAATCAATTAAATACAAACGCATACAAAGGTCACAGTTCTCAGAGTACATACGGTTTAGAGCCTTGTCTAGAAAACTGACACACCCTTCTCGGTGGCCACATTCTGACATCTGATGCTTAGCAACAGTGACATCAAATGCTGCCTAAAACATTTGCCTCTTCTGTTCTGAAATACCAGTTTTGGAGATGCCAGGTGGAAAAGAACCTTTGGTTTGGAAAAGCAGGCAGAAAGTGACAGGTTGCTATCTACTTACTTTGCAAAACATCACATTTGTCTTTGCAACAAAATTTAAACAAATTGGCTCCCTACCCCCAAAAAACTACTCATCCTTTGTACCAAATATATTTGATGGTCATTTGGTGTTCATCATAAGCATCAGGGATCCATAGATTCTGCAGTGGTAGTTAAAATTGGACAGTTCTTCAGTTTAACAGTTCAAGAGGACAATGTATCCTAGCTGACATTGTGTGGCAATCAGTACTGATATACAGCATAAAATATTTAACTACTATTTGCCTGCAAATTATATCTGATGGCCCAAACATGAATTTTAGTCAGTATCTTAGAGCAGGGGTCCCCAACCCCCAGGTTACACCCACTGCCGAGCCATGACCTATTCGGAATTGGGCCACATGTGGTGAGCTGGAATGTGCATGTGGGCGCGCACACACACAGCTCAACTTGTGTGAGTGGCGGGCTGGTAGGCACTTGTGCACATGCATGCCAGCCTACCGCTCATGCGTGTTGAGCTGCATGCACACACACCGGCCCACCCTCGCATGGCCCAGTTCCCCAATCCCTCCCCCAGTCAGGCAGCCAAGCCGCAAAGGTTGGAGACCACTGTCTTAGAGCTTCTATAGAGTGGCAACCAGGATTTGAAAGAATCTAACAAGTAGGTATCAGCCAGCATGCAAGCTTTGGCTGCATCTTACCAATTATTTGTTGTAATGATCCATTCCTTTTGACTTGCAATGGAATAAAACATATTTTGTTTCTAGCTTAGCCAATCCAAAGATTGTATTTTGAGTTTCACACTTTTAATCACACTTTTCCATATGGATGGTTCATTCTTGCCATACTAACAATTGTTAAAAGTCTACAATATTTGAATCACCTTTACTTTATATGTCAATAAAAAGAGTAAAACTTCAGTGTTACAAAAGCCAAGGATAATCCACTTTTGTTGTTATTATTGTTGCTGTTAAAGCATAGTTTGGAGGTTCTATTCATAATTAACAGGCAAAATTCATATTTTCTGTAATCCCATAACTGACAATCATTTTCAGTAACTGTTGACTTCATTGTTCTGATATATAATCAGGGGATACACATTCTAGAGGCAAATTGATAAGAAATCCAAAGATTAAAACTTTAAGATACAGTTTTCATATTTTATCTATGCAATATATTTCACCTTTAATCTGAAAAGTTAAAATTACCACCTAGGTTAATAGTGAATCAATCTAGTGATCCATTAGTCCCAATACTGTAAACATATTGATAGGGAGCAGTTTTCCAACATTTCAAACAGAGGTCATTTGCAACTGGAAAACTATTTGAATGAAAAGAAGGACTTACAGTTGAGCTAGTAGGCCTTATTGACAACCATTAGTGGTTTCTTCCCAACTTTGCCTGCAAAACTATAGCTAACATTAAATAACATTGCTAAACATTCAAGATTATATTGTTGCCATGACCACTAACTTAAACGACTAATCAAGAATGATTATACTTCATTATGCTTAATCCCCATTTATTAGATAATAAAATACACAGGCTGGTTATTTATTTCTAAGCTAAAGTTTGAGGTCTTGCAATCAGCCCATGTTGCCTGCATATTGGTACATAGGATAACTCCTCACTGAAATCTATATATCTTTAACTGAATCTTGAACTCTCTTTCCAGCTGAAGTCATGATCAGAGAAAGTAAGCTGCAACACTCCTTCTCCTTTTTCCTCTGTCCACAATATCCTAATTTTATAATGCTGGTTGACCAACTAACAGCAAAAGGCAGTCACTTTCTTCTCCTTCCTTATCAAGTACCCCTTTATTTTGTAGGGAAGGGGTATTCCCTCCAAAACAAAGCAGAAGCAGAACAATGGGGATTTAAGAGAGGGTGGCAGTTGGAGGAGAGAAAGCAGCATCAAAATTGGGTTCCCTGCAGAAGTATTATGGACCTCCAGATTCTGATGTGCCCCAGTTCCTGTGGTCATTTTTCATTGGCAACCAAGTTTTTTTTTAACTTTGAAATTGGTCCATGGAGTATTTCAATGCAATCCTTTAATGAACTTCTTAATGGAGAAGTTTCAAAATCTTCCTATGTCCATCCAATAGTATAGACAGATTCCAAATGTTTCTTGGTAAACATTGTTCCCAGCGTGGGACTATTAGAGACCCATTAATAGAAAGCTGAGGGTTGGTCAGGATTTTAACATTCTTTAAGAACCTGTGCATTAGCTGAAGACATGACCTCAGCTAACCTGAGAAAAGCCACAGGCTCATCTCTTTCCCCCGAATGGCTGGTGCATTAATTGGCAAGTTCACAATGAGACCTTTTGTTTGTGTCCTAAACTTGCAGGTCACAATTAAGATGTCTGATTACTTTCATCCTCAAAGCACAGCAATTAATCCTGTTTTATATAGGCCAAACCATTACATATTTCAACACCAGCAATCAAGCATTACAGGAAGGTGTTAAAGTAAGCTGTCAGATTTATTTTAAAGGAACAAAGAGGGGTGCTTTTTAGATGAAAGGAATTGAACCCATGCATTAACTGTTATAGATTTTCTTAGGTGGTAACTTATCAACAGAACTGAATATTTACTGAGTTCTATGCTGAATGAAGACAATAGAAAGAAAAAGTCCTGAACAGATTTCATTACGATCTATTTCACATATATACACAATATACACATTGCAATATGCATAAAGTATTGCAATATGAACCTTAGATTATGTGCTGTTAAATTGCAGAAGTTTGGTTTACACACTGAATTATATTAAAAAACAAATCTCACTTTAGAGCTAAATCATTGGTGGTCTCTTTGTAGCCATGTGTGGAGATATAAATATGGAAGATACATGAAACTTGCTTTATTCACATAGCCACGATGACGCCTCCACAACCTAAATAAGAAATGAACAACTTCCATCAGTTTAAGGCCACATTCCAAAAGGGTATGAGATCCTATGGGCATTATATGTATAAATTAACTCCGGGCTTTCTTGGTGAAAAAGGTTATTTCCGGGTACTGACAGATACGACCTCAAATCTAATCAGAAGGCAAACTGCCTCCCCACAGAGCAGTCAATGGACTTGATGAAATCTCTCCCTTCTGCCAGCTCCTGAGTTGGCATATTTAACAGATTGGGAGGGTGGGACCCCAATTTTCTTTTATGGAGATATGAGTCCATGTTTGGTAATGCCCATTTTATCACTAGCAGCCAGTTCCATGCTTTCACAGACTGAGGAAAGAAGGACAATTGCTTCCATTCTAATATTGATATATGTAATGTGTAGCATGCCAAATCCTATAGTATAATATATATGCTGCTACAACTGCATGGGATAGTTGTAGATAATCTTTCTGAGGCATCCTTAATTGTTTTTCCTGATTTGGTGTATGGGCTCTGTGCTATGTACTTATTACTGCAATAACGTTTCAAGTTCCTGGTTGGATACCAAGCAAAAAACTGTACATTAGCTGTCAGTCATAATTTTGTATTTTACGCTAAACCTCTGGCTTCAGTTTCTTCTGTAATTCAACATGCAGCAGTGCCAACAGAATACATAATGTATAAATCCCAACTATCTTGCAAGAGTGATTGCTGTTTGCAGTAATAAAGACTTAATATTCTTTTTGGCAGACTGACTGGAATATTTTTGTACTTTTTAAACAAAAGAATGTAAAACACCATTCCATCCATATTTCAAAAAAAAAAAAAAGTTGTACACAGTGTTTCATCCAAGTACAATGATCACATACATATCACCCAAAAGAAGGAAACACATCATGAAAATAGCTTTTTAAAAATTCTCCCACTTCAAATAAGCTTATATTGAAAAAACAGCTTTCATTTAAAGAGAACTGCAATAAATCTCAACAGAGGAGGAAGACTGACCAGATGACCTATCTTTATTTACTATCCAGTTGCTGTTTTTTTTTATAATTTTCATTAATGATTTTAACTACAGTAATTAAAGTAAATACAAATTAAACTCAAAGAGAGAAAGAGGACAGAGAGAGAGGGAGAGAGGGAGAGAGAGAGAGGAAAGAAGGAAGGAAGGAAGGAAGGAAGGAAGGAAGGAAGGAAGGAAGGAAGGAAGGAAGGAAGAAGGAAGGAAGGAAGAGAGAAAGAGAGAGAAAGAGAGAGAAAGAAAGAAAGAAAGAAAGAAAGAAAGAAAGAAAGAAAGAAAAAGAAAGAAGAAAGAAAGAAAGAAAGAAAGAAAGAAAGAAAGAAAGAAAGAAAGAAAGAAAGAAAGAAAGAAAGAAAGAAAGAAAGAAAGACAAGACAAGACAAGACAAGACAAGACAAGACAAGACAAGACAAGAAATACATAAGGAAGTAACTTCCAAACTTCATCACAAGTATAAGAAACTTAATCATTCTTCATTGTCTTGCTTTATCATTTGTACTTCCACTTTGATTTTCAAAGCTTTAACCAACTTCTTTGTAAATCCTGTAGAAAATCCTTATCCAAGTCCTTCTCTTTGGTGCCATTTGTTCCACTTTAGCTGCCTTCTCTGTCTGATCATTTTATTATCCAGTATTTCTGGTTCTAATATTTCTACATTAGAGAAAATTTGTTTCACATCTGTTATTCCTTCATTAACATATTTTGGGCATAAGTCTATCCATAGAAGCACACATCTAATATTCTAACATTGTAGCTCGTAACTTCTGTCCCTATTTTTCAAAAATCACTTGGAGTACTTTAAATATTATAAAATTGTGTGGGTATTTTTGTAAATCTTCATACTAACCCAAAACCGAAGTCAGGTTTACATTTTTCCTACCTTTTCTGCCTGGGATGTTTAGTTCCCACTAGTGTCCAATTCCTGAAATCATAAAGTCTCAAATCTTTGATGTAACTTAAGATAAAAAAACCAGTTTCATTCCCACAAAAAACTGCTTTATATAATGATTTCCAAAATCTTATAGTAAAAGTTTCACATTTGTCTGGACCCTTAATTTGTTTAACACTTTCTTAGATTAAAGTCTCTCTTTTTTAGCTTTTTACCATTTCTTTCCAATTCTATAAATTCTTAAATTTATGGTTAATTTTCCTTTTGCACTATAGTGAAGATAAACTCACAGGGTGGCTTTTCAAACTTGTTGTTTCCAAAGATCCCTTATAGACTTAAGAGCCTGCCACATTTGGGAGACCTTAATCAAGCAGGAGATAGAGATCTAAAACACAGTGGGTGTAAGGGAATGTGCAGCTGAAAAAAAGAGTGGAGGGGGAAATGTTGGCAATAGCACTATGGCTTTCCAGGAAGAAGATAGCATATTCCAGAGAGGGGTTCAAAACAAGAGACTGCACAGCCCTGAACGGTCCTATGGGAAGGAGGAAAAGGTTCAGGGTAAAATCTCCTAGGGCAGGGGTCTTCAAACTTGGCCCTTTTATGACTTGTGGACTTCAACTCCCAGAATTCCTCAGCCAGCACGCGGAGTTTGAGGACCCCTGTCCTAGGGTATATGTACTATGGAAGAAAGATATATAGCTTTATTCTGGGTTATAGTGCACATATTGTCCATCCCATGCTCTTAGGTCTTTAACAAGGAATACTGTGGAAGTTCTCCCATGCTTACATGCAACAGAAGCATCTAAGTCTGCTTTTTTATGGAGAAACCTATACAGTACAACAATGTGTCACTGGTACTGAGGTTTCAACTTCTATTAGGAAGAGGCTTAAAATGTTTTTTTCTTTATCCAAGCCTTTCATGTTAATTATTTAATAGTTGAATTTGAATGTTATTAAAGTTTGTCAGCAACTGCAAGACACAAAATTACTGTGACCTTAACTCAGTTATTGAGTTAACTCACTTTTTTTTTAGATTCAGACTATACATTGCATAACTAAAAGTGTTGGATTTGTACAACTTGCTGAGCCACAAAAACAAAAGTAAGCAAGTAAGCAAGCTTTGTTCTCGTTTGCTAACTCTTTGGTTGTGGCAGAAAGCAGATTTCATAAGGACATGATGTAGAAAGTACATTTACAAGCACAAGGACCATTCTTTTGAGGTTTTCTGGAGCATTTTAAAGGTTTAATACAGTACAAATAAAAAGAAGATGAAAGCCCCTTGGATACCTTTAATACTAAATGGTGTATTGGCAAATCCTCTGCCTGTAGAAGCATTTCTTTTATTTTTTTCCCTTCTCACTTTACTCCTTTGGCCTGAGAACATCTAAGTCAGTGATGGCAAACCTTTTAGAGACCGAGTGCCCAAAAACCACCCCACCCCCCAGCCCGCCCGCCTGCTCTGCCACCTGCCCCTGCTCCACCCCTGCTCCGCCCCCTGCTCTGCCCCCGCCCACTCGCAGGGCCACCCACCGCCTCCACGGCCGGCCGCAGATCGCCCAGGCAGCCCTGCAGTGCCATGGCAGCCACGCTCTCCACCCGCACCCAGCAGCATCATCTGCGGGTGTCGGGGTGCAAAGGCGGAGTCTTGGCCCTGCTGCCTGGCTGCCATGTTCTTGGATGCGCTGCTCCGTGTGGGATGCGCCCGGGGGCAACTCTCCAGGGGGGCTGCTGGTGAGGAGGGGGTCACGGGGGAGGTGAGGCTGGGGCAATGGCACACGTGCCCACAGAGAGGGCTTTGAGTGCCACCTCTGGCACGCGTGCCATAGGTTCGCTACCACTGATCTAAGTCATAGAAAAAAAGAGGGAGCAAAAAATGCAGCAAAGGGCAAGTTCAAACTGCAAGGCACAATCCAGGCATAATTATATTATTGGTTTTTTTTTAAAAAAAATCCTTCCTTAAATGAATGGGACCTGAACATGTTCACTATTTGTCAGATCATGCTCATAGGTTGTGAGTTTAGTAGAAGACACCCGTGATTGCAACTACATTTGTTTATGTCAAGTACTTAGCTCTATTTTTCAGGGCAAAGCCCACCTAAAGTAGCCCATGAAATATAATTAATACAGGCAGTCCTCGACTTACAACAGTTCCTTTAGTGATCGTTCAAAGTTATAATGGCACTGGAAAAAAATGTCTTGTGGCCATTTTTCACACTTACGACCGCTGCAGCATCCCCGTGGTCACGTGATCAGAATTTGGATACTTGGCAACTGGTTCGTATTTTTGACAGTTGCAGTGTCCTGAGATCGTATGACCCCCTTTTGTGACCTCCTGACCTCAACGGGGAAGCCAGGTTCACTTAACAACTATGTTACTAACTTAACAGTTAGCGATTCACTTAACAGTTGTGGCAAGAAAGATAATAAAATGGGCCAAAATTCACTTAACAACCATCTCAGTGAGCAACAGAAATTTTGAGCTCAGTTGTGGTCGTTAGTCAAGGACTACCTGTATCTAAGATCCCGCAGAAATGTAAAATCTTCACATGTTGTGGCATAAGTGATACAATTACCTTTCCATGCTTCCAGTCCAGATGCCCAGACTCCTCCTGTAATATCTCTAATTTATTCTGCTCTGCTCATTTAGCATAAAAATGAGAACAATCGAATCTTGAAACAAATAAAAATTACTAGGTGTGAGATATCTTAGAAGAGGGGGAAGGAATGTGTTGGAAGAGAGGGAGGGAGGAAGAGAGGGGGAGAGATAGTATTCTGCAGATTTTGTCCTGAACAAAACTAACAAGAATGTTAAACATGCTCAGAACATAAAAATACCAAAGCAGCTTCAAATAATTATTATATGCCAGTCAGTGTGTCCTTAAAAGACTTTTGAGTTCTCATAAGTTTCTATGGTAACTGCTTTGTATAAAAGGGTTTTTTAAAATAGTTGCCAAAACAATCCTGTCTTTTAAACATTTATTTGTTTTCTAAGGTGTTTTAGTATCTTGTGGTGGTATTTGCTGCCTCAGAAGAAAAACAAATCAGCAAAAAGAGGTCTGCGTAGCTTTGAACTTGAGAAACATCCCAACCACAGCTTTGCTCATAAAACACTGTCTGAAATACATACTTCCAAAGATACATTTTCTTATTATATGCTAATCCCAAAAATTATGGAAATGTATATCCTTGAATTTAGGGTGGTATGCATGTTCTTTTCCACTGAAATTGACTCTTGACAATATAGGTCTATTTAGAAATAAGTCCGATTGACTTCAATTGGATTTATTCTTGCATAACAGTCTAAATTTACATCTTAAGTTGGGTTGGAGCATATTATTGGATTTTCCAGAGTTGATACCCTGTTGATACCAAAAATTGGATTTTCCATTTTAGCCTTCCAAATATTTGGTTTTTAAATTACCTATTGAGTTATTGTCCAACATTTTACCCGTTGATTAATTCATATATTCTTAATACTGACCAGCTAATTTCCACCAAAGAATTACTACATATTGTTCAGAAATTTGCAAATTAGAACTCATGTCGATCAGTTCACATAATTTCTAATTAGAATTTCCATTTTGAATTATTTATATTAAAATAATTAGCTCATGATGGCTAGCAAAATGAGTGAATCCCAAAAAGGAATGAAATCTGAAAATGGATAGTGTACATACTTTCTTCTAACTCACAGCCATGATCTAGAGGGGCAATAGGGAAAAATGATTTGCAACTTCATGAAACAAACCCTTCCCCTTTTGTAGTTGTGCACAACCTTGTGGAGGTGGAGCTTCTATTTTAGTGCACATTTTGTCATTTTGACATCTCAACGTGCTACAAATACCCTGTTGATTGAAACCCTACAGAAGATTTTCAGTTAAATCACCCACAGCAAAGAAAAAAAACTTTTCAAGGAAAATACTAAATAAATGATGCTTGTATAAGAGACCCGGGTGGTTAAAGTGCAGAATTGCAGGCCAACTCTGCCCACAGCCTGGAGTTCAATCCTCAAGGTTGACTCAGCCTTCTATCCCTCCAAGGTTGGTAAAATGACGACTCAGATTGTTGAGGGCAATATGCACATAATGCTTACATTGTAAACCACCCAGAGAGTATTGTAAAGTGCTATAGGGCATTACATAAGTGTAAATGCTATTGCTGTTGCTAAATGCTATTGCTATAAGTTAAAAGACAGATACATCTTGCTTTCTGTTCTTTGCTTTGATCAACCAGAGTGCTGGTCTAGCATTTCTCCTACCCAACTTATTCTAGACAGCAATATGGGTGGCATCTAAATTTAATAATAAATAAAAATAAATAAATAATCCATTGTATTCTTTCAAGGGTGATGTTATGGATAGCAATTTGACCCTTCAGCATGCTGGCATATGCCTCACAATTCACTTTTCCTGCATTAGGCAGTAGAATTGTAATAACTACATTGTATTTAAGGATCAATGTTATTTTTGTGGAAATTGCTAATTTATATTTTTACAGAGAAAAACATTCTGTAAATATGGTTTTCTTTCTTGGAAAAAAATGTATATGCTTCTTGGTGTCTTCTTTTTCCAAGATCCTGGACTTTTAGCAACTCATGTACTTTCTGAACCACAGACTTATATCAATCTGACTGACTTTATTTATGTCCTTGGTAACTGGGTACCAGTAAATAAAAACTATCCTGTGTTTCTCCTTTCAAGTTTTTTTGCAGCCAAGAAACCACATTAGGCCAATCCATTACAAAAGGCTGCTGCATAAGAAGCATGGAATCAGGTCAGTTTGTGGTTGGAATGTCTGAATGGAGATTGTTTGTCCACTCAGGCTCCTCTGCCTGGGCATTCATTTGAAGACAATTAGCTTCTCTGACACTCACAGCTATGAACTCCAGATGGTGAACACATTGTAAAAGGAAACGAGTTTTCCTCTTTGAAAGAAATACAGAGACATTTGGGAAAGTAGTATAAGAGGGCTTCTCCAGATGTTTCAAACATGTCACCAATGAAAACTAGTACAACTGGACCAGCGAAAGACTTATAAGCTGCCAATAAAGAAGATATATATTGTATCTCCAAAAAGGAGGTAAAAAGGGACACCAGTATATATTAAACGTGCATAGCAGAGGGAGCTAATCTCTCTGTGTAGAGAAGCCAATTCAGAATTAAATGGCAGAGGACAAGTTATTTTGTTTCCCATGAAATCACTCCCAGATAAAGCCTTTAATTCTTTTGTCCCTCATTCCAAGTCAGCTCAAGTCAGTTTCTCAATTCACTAATCCCTAATTTGCCTGCAGTCCTGTGCCTGCTGAACTGAGGGTAAGAGGCACTCACCATTGTGTTAATTATTCCTGAGTAAAATGATGGGGTTCTTAACTGCTCGTTTACATCTTCCACAAAATAATTCCTTCTTCAACCCAACTATCTTTGTTCATCATGAATGTTCTTTCCCTTAAATTAAAAGAAAGATTTAAAAACAATGTCTGGGCATTTAGGAGAGGATTTTTGCCAAGAGACAAGGTGGGTGGTTTTAAAAATAATTAATTAATCCAGAGGCATGGGGAAAGGTAGCTATTTAAAAAGTTCTTTTTTTTCTTAAAACAAGATTTTTTTTGAAACTGCAATGGCTCACTGTTATGTAACTCACTTACATTTCAAACATTTTTATTTGTTCTCCTGGATTCCTAAAGGAGAACAGCAAACCTAGGGGAAAATGTGATCCTGGCTAGCATTTTGGCAATCAAACGGCAAAGGTTTTGAAAAATGACAGATCAAAAGAGGACTGCTAATTTTTACAAGCAAACAATCAAAATGATATGGTCACGATGATTTGTAAACAACTTTTCAGTGACTGAGACATGATTTAAAATGATGGGTTTGGGTTTCAAGCATTTGGAAAGTTTAGGAACCGTAGGGAAAAGGAGCTTTTAGGAGAAGTCTGGAGACTTTTGTATACATCAATGGCCCTTGAACTGAAATAAATTGCTTTAGCTATGTCTGCTTCCAGCCATTACAGAAACATAACACTAGATAAGCCTCATGTTAAGATCCTTCAAGTAAACTTGGTGTACAAGTTAAACCTATTCATTCTGCTGAGGTAGCCAGGTAACAAGTTAATTAATTTCACATGTCATTTCAGAAGCATATATGTATAAGTATTCCAGTATAGATTAGAGTAGGACTAGATAAAAGGATGGGTAAGCCCTGTAAGCTTACTGGGTGACTTTGGGACAATCGCTCAGGCTGACATAATCCATAGCATCATGTCATAAGAGTTCTTCACTTATTCTGTATGTTTGCTAATACATGAAAGATTTATCTTTTTTTTCCTCTTTTGCTGGTTTTTATGTTTCCTGTCTTTGATATAGATAAACTCAAGATCCTTTGGCCAGCCTTCTGCTACTCTCTGCATCCTTCAACTTTCCAATTCTATCCAATTCTTGTTTGTATAAATTTTGAACTATAAATTTCAAAAGTGAAAACTGATATGTCTTGAGGATACTAGTTGGAGAGAAGGCTAGTACGAGAATGGTAGATCTTTTGTATACAATTTGTTAGGCCTTGCATCTGAAGATCACCTAGCAGCCACTCAACTATTTGAATAGCTCTATTCCAAAGGTAGTTTAATGATTAAAGCATAATTAGAAAAGAGACCTTAGAATTGCCATCCATAATACTGGCAGACTTAGGACTTCCAAATCAAAGACACAATCATCCTCTCTTTGGAGAGCAGATATAATTATGTCTACATCTGCATCTATACATACAACCAAAATTACTGCAAAGCTGTACTTTCTCAGCTCATTTTGCTACTATGTTTCTTCTTTATCCTTCTCTTTGATTGGTAATGCATATATACCTCTACTTTTCAGAGTGCTTGCTATGGTAAGACAATCTCACACTGACTGAATCTTTTTGGGAAATATCTCTTTGGCCTTTTCATTCTTAAAACACCAGGCGGCAGCAGGAATTTTATTTCAGATGCTGTGCTTCTGTTCCAGAAATGCAAGGTTCACCTGGCAGAAAAGCCACAGTTTACACAATCAGTTTCTCTGCTCAGTATTTGAGTATTTACTCAGTATTTACATGTAGATTTCATTGTAAGACATATATAGCCATCACCCGCCTTCCCCAGGTTCATGCCCTCTGGAGTATTTCAGGTGGGCAAAAGTTCTTATAAACATTCCCTGTATAGGGAAACAATCTCTTTCACATACATAATGACTGACAGAGTTGTAATTGACAGAGGCCCTCTCTGGTTTTCTGACCTATTTTCACATGTGGAGCCACTCTGTTTCTGTGGCTCCATTTAGAGAACTTTGTTTCTGTGCTCTTTATTAATCCAGTGCCTGAAATCATACTGTATATCCAAAGAATTCTGAATTCAGCCTAAGATAGGAGGACATTTCTCACATGAACAATGTTTGTTATGCTGTATTTCCTTAATTTCAAAGCAGGCTAATGTTTCTTGTTTGATTGAGGTTGTATTGTTTGTTTTTGTTTGATGGATTGGTGGATGAGGTGTGTTAATTTGTTTGTTTCTTTTGGCTACTTTTTCTTACAAATCTATAACATTAGTGCCAAATTCCAGAACAAAAGTTTTAACTATAAAATTCCAGCTTGTCAAATGGTGCATTTTTAAAAGCACTAGCTGGAAAAGCCTTCTTTAAATCAGAGTTTGGCACTCTTACCTTGCGCTATTAAAATGCAGAAGTGTAGAAACAGGACTGGAATAACCAGTATGAATCATATGCTACAGCTTAAAGAGCCATACTTTGATTCTGCTTGGCTATGTTCATACTCAAGCACACTTAATTTGAGCTGGCAAGGCCATAACAAGATTTCATGTATATTGTTAGATCAGTGCAAAATGGATAAATTCCCCAATTTTATTTCTTAATGACATTAAACTTTACAAATATTTTACGGATATAATTTTGCAATGGAAGTAATTTATTGCCTTTTATTTATATGCACTTTGGACAATTGCCATAGTTAATAAACCATGAAAAGTGCTGCTGCTTATGAATAAAGTGGATATGCTAATTCACCGAGTGGTCATATAACTAGGGGTAGAACTTTCTGGTTAATTAAGCTGTAATGAAGAATACATTATTCTGCGAATGTCAGTTTAAAAGCATTTATTTGGGTTTGGTGAAGTTTTTCCTTGAAACAGGTTTTCCTAAACTGTGAATCTGTCAGCACACAGATTTTATTTTAGAAACAACCTTTTTAGAGGATAAAAGAGCACTTGGGCCTCTACACATGAAAGGAGACCCATTCAAACTTTAATTCAACATACTTTGTTCAAGGCACTAAAATTAATTAGTTAAAATATAATCTCAGGAATTATTTCAAAATTTTGGATATTCACCAAATGAGAGATGGCTAGATGGATGGATAAACAAGTCAACAGAAAGATGATGGATGGATGGATAGATGGATGGATAGATGGATGGATGGACGGACGGACACTAAGTAAATGAATAAATCAGTAGATACATGGCTAAACAGACAGAAAATTATGCAGAGGTAGAATAGCAGCACAATGAACACTCAGGTGACCATGAAAACAAAAAAGTCCCAATTCTGTACAGCATTTCCTTCTTTCCATCTAACTACTAAAATTCTATCAATATCCTAAGAGAAGAAGCTTTGGACTGTTACATAAGCAACTGTGAACATATACAGAATATATATAGGCAGGCATTTGTCATTCAGGTCAGGAGACTTCTATCACCAAGTTGCGGGTTCGATATCAGGTACAGCTGGGGAAACTCCTGCATGAAACCTCTCAGTATATACTGGCAATCAATAGCAACAATGTGGATTAAAGGCACCAAAGAATCTTATTTTAGCAAAACACAGTTTCCTATGTATGCAATTTAATCATTGCTCAGAATACACCAGTCTTGGGAACTGTTTCAAAGAAGATCTGACCAAATATACCTATCTAAGTTTAGGTGTTCCAAATACTGCACAGAAAATTGCTTGATATATCCATTGTCCTTCCGAAGATCCATGTCTGAAATGATTGAGTTTTGCTGTAAAAGATGTGTGCATTTTATTTTGAACCATAAAATCCTCTGTTCTTCTTTTAAAATGCCATTCTATACCAATAACAAAATGAGACTGCCTTGAAACAATAAATACCCAGATTCAAAACACACTGAAATAATAAACAGAGTTCAGCACTACATGATTCATTTCTAATGATTTGTCAATCAAGTTGTCCTTTCTTTAATTTTATAGTGCATGAGAATTTTTGTTCCGAGCCTTATAATTATTTGAGTTTATTACCTCCTCATCCAGCAATTCAAACTGAGGGATAAAGATTTAGAGCTTTTAACTGTGCGGTTTAAAAATGCCTGACTTATTTGCCTCTTATAACAATTTACCATAGACCACTGCAAAAAAGTACTGAATTAATAAAGCCAAAGATATTTCCTCAGTGTCATCTTGAAAAACCTAGTATTTTCTTTTGCAGTGCTCTGAAACATTTGTAAGAGTCATTTTTAAATATAATTTTTATTGAAGAAAGTTTTGACAAGCTGAAAAACAATAGAAATATTAGAAAAGAAACAAAAAAATAAAAATGGTGAATAAAAAGGAAAAGAAAAGGAAGAAAAGATTATAAAAAAGCAACTTCTAATCTTTTTAACAGTGTTTATGAATGCATTTGCATTTTAGCCTCTCTAAGATTTTGTCATAATTTTTTCTTTCCATAAGCTATCCTTTGTAATCTTCCAACCCATAAATCACAAGTTCATTTTTCTCTTATTTTCAACAAAAACTACATAAGGGAGTTTCTAGTCACTGACAAATATAATTATTGACCTTGCTTTAATTAAACAAATTAATTTTGTCATCTCTGCTGGTTCTGTATTCTTCACCAATGACTCCTCCATTGTGGGTATTTAAGAATCTTTCCATTTTTGAGAATATTTATTTATTTATTAAACCAATTTATATAGCTGCCCATTTCACAAACCAATCGACTTTGGGAGGCATACAACAGAGCCAAAAGAGTTAATAAATACATTAGATAGTACAAAAACCAAACTAAAACAAAGAAGAAACAAAGAAATGTTAAAAAATGGCAGAGTTGCCTCACTTGTTCACCTGCCCCCTGGGATCCCAAGATCCTGCTGGCATAACCAGGTCTTCAGGTCTTATGGCATCTGGGAGCCAGACAATAACTGATTTTTTGCTCCTTGTTCCCAATAATTCAAGATCAATAGCAGTGAGGAATAAGTGTCTTATCAGCATAAAGCTGTTTCTGAAAGTTCAGTGAGTAGAACATAATGGGTAAAAGGGTCTTCTGTCTACTAGCTTAAGTGTGTTAGTTTTCTTCTTCTGAAATCCATATCTGCTTCCAAAGACCTCATTACCCCCCAAATTAATGAATGTCTTTATTTGGGAAGTTGTTTTTTTTCCCCAGTTTACTTTATCTACTCAAGAAGAAATATTTTCAACATGTAATTAATCTGCAGTACAGTTCAAGGTCACAATTATTTGCTTACAATGTTTGAATGCTGGCGGGGAAGAGAAAATATTGTCAGGGAAGTGATCGTCATGTGAAAATGCCTGAGGTTTGAAGGACTTAGGTGAACTTCCTGAAATAGACTTAATAAAATGTATATGTGTTTTCACATGATTTTACATTTATTATTATCATTACCAAACTGTTTTTGTGTTCCTAAACCTGTATATCTCTCCATCCCAGGACATGACTTAACAAAGAGCTCCTGTATCTCTCTTTCAGACTTCACGCTTCCGGACAAGAGCAAAATGTGTCTAACTTTGTTGTTGGTAGACTGATTATAACAGAATGAAACTGTGGCCTAAATATATGAAAAGCTAGGCATCTTCAGATGAATGAAGAGGAACCAGTTGTCATCCAGGATGCATTTCCCAGCATCTTTCTCTGTTTTTATTTCCTTGAACATAGGATATTTTAGGCTTATTTTAAAAAGGAGAAAAATAAAGCATAACAAACAGACATGTGGAGGTATATAAACAGAACAAATTTTACCAGAGGAAGACTTGGATGAGGTGATGTTTGTGTCTGCTTAGGCTGCTGACAGAAAACTTCTCTTTATTTTTAAACCAAAGTTGAACTGAGCATCCCTCAAACAGAGGATGTCTTTAGGTAGATAATTGTTCTCCAATTACTCTTCAGAAGACTCTTCAGCAGAAAATTGGACATATGATCTCCTAGACACCACTTTTAATACTGATATGGGAAGAAGGATACAGGAGACAAAATTTCTCTGTTTGTATAAAACATGATAAAACTTCTCAGAACAGAATGAGAAAATTAAACTGGGAATAAATAGCTGTCATCTAAAACAGGAGTTAATTTAGAGACCTGGGAACACAGCAAGTCTTATCTACTATAATGTTTAAGAATATAGTGATGGAGTTGGCAAGGATGGCAAGGATAACTGTTTTAATTAAAGAGAAGAACTTACCCAGTTTTGTTTCCACTTGGAAACTGCTTCTGGGCTTTATGTTCGAAACATAAAAAAATTAAAAATGAATCTTAAATTTTGATAACTTGATTAACTTCGTAGTCATAGAAATGGCTTGAATTTACCAAAAATATAAAGCAAAAATTTGAGGTTGTAACTGTACTTTGTATTCTACTGCATCAAAAAGATTGCTTCAGAAATCACTGCTTTTTTTCTTTTTCTTTTCCCTTTCCTTTATATTGCACTCCTTTCCCCCTTTCTTTCTGATAGGAGCTGTGGTGGCACAGTGGTTGAATGCAGTATTGCAGGCTAACTGCCCACACCCAGGAGTTCGATCCTGACCTACTCAAAGTTGACTCAGCTTTCCATCCTTCCAAGGTTGGTTAAATGAGCAGCCAGATTGTTGGGGACAATATGCTGACTCTGTAAACTGCCTAAAGAGTATGTAAAGCACTATGAAGCAGTATATAGATGCTAATGCTATTTTTATTTCGATTTGTATTTTATATTCCAATAAATTCTAATAAAAAAATAAAAAATAGTAATCCTGCCCTTTGCATCTGATCTTGGGTCTAACATACAAGAGAAAAAGCTTTCCAGATGATAATGCAGGATTATCAGGATACAGTTTAATGTATACTAATCTAATTGGTCCTGAAATATAATGGAATGGAATACACATAAAAAGGTTTGACTGACTTGGAAACTTAATAAACACCCCAATTTTGCATCCCTTGCATAATGGCAAAATTATGTAAATTTATATAATTTTCCAGTATCCCTCTTCCAATATCTGTTCATTTTATTTCTGGGTTCTAAATGAAGAATTTTTCATTTGTTTTTATTAAATTTAATTCTGGAGCATTGAGTCTATTTTCTACTTCATTCCAATTTGATGAGGGACCATGAATGAGTATTCTTTCAGTGTACTTCTCAAGACACCTGAGGATATACCAAATAAGACATTGTAGAATCATGTTCTTTGGAAGGACAGATATTAAAGCTGAAGCTCAAATATTTTGGCCGCCAAATGAGAAGTGACGACTCACTCGAAAAGACCTTGATGTTGGGAAAGATTGAAGGCAAAAGGAGAAGGGGATGGCAGAGGATGAGATGGTTTGATAGTGTCAGCAATGCAATGAACATGAATTTGGGCAAACTCTGGGAAACAGTGAAGGATAGGGAGGCCTGGCATGCTATGGTCCAAGGGGTTGCAAAGAGTTGGATGTGACTTAACAACTACAGTAAATATCAACAACCTAGGGCATAAAGAATGGTCTTGAAAGGCAAAGGTAAAACTGGTGGGGCTTGAGCTCACTCCAAGAAACTGGTTTGTGTAAACATCTCAGACAGACTCCCTGCCTAGTTCATACTAACATAAAGTTCGGGGGGGGGGGAGTAGAGTACATTCAGACATGCAAGAATCTGTTACTATAATGATTAGAATAAAAACAGTCCTGATCTCTATGGCATTGGTTTCTTAATCTGTTCTACCTTACACAGCTGACAGCATGCCATCTAACCATATTTAAATAACTTGCTAAATAGTATATTGTAGGGCACTATATCATGTTTTGCTGATTATTGACTTTACATTCTGTCTACAGCACTCTCTCAATCAACTAAGAAAATTGGCCGTGAAAGCCAGCTGGGTGACCTTGGGCTAGTCACCCTCTCTCTCTCAGCCCAACTCATGACACGGGGTTGTGGTTGCGGGGGGAAATAGGAGGAGGAAGGTTTGTTTGATGCGTTTCTCACCTTGAGCTATTTGTAAAAATAATAAATAAATAATATAAACAAAAAAAACAAAAAAATATCCCATTTGAAACATAAGATTAATTTAGCAAAGTTTGTTCTTGACAATTTTTTGGATATTGGTGCATTGTAGAAAGCAGTTTCTTTTTTAATCTGCTCCAACCTTTTCCCAGGTATGGTTGTCAGACTTTAGTCTAGTAATCGAATCTTTCTTTTCATTCTTTTTGAAGGTAGAATAATATTTCCCTTTTTCAGACATCTGGCTCTTCCCTCCTATGCCTGGATTCTCAAATATAATGGGTTCAGCTTTGCAACTCCCTTCTGTATTCCCATCTACTCCCGGTGAAGGTTGTTTTTCACACTGCTGCAATTCTTCCTTGGTAACTTATCTTTCCACATCTTAAATGCTTAAATACTTTCTTCTGTTTTATTTTTTGTTTATTTTATTTTAGGATTGAAATGAAGCTTTCTATGAAGCCACATTGGCTTCTTTTGCTGTTTTCCAGGTTAGAAAACAATTACACCTTTTGATATGTTTTTAGTGACTTGAATTCACTACAGTTCCTTTTTCTAATGTTCTAGGCCTTCTTTCGACTACCCTCAGCTTCAAATTTCCCTTAATATTAGTAATTCTAGTATTACATGATCACTATCCTCTAAAGTGTTTGCAAATGCCACTTTTTATTCCTTTTTGGTGAATCAGGCACAAGAGAGAACTAAAATCCCGTAATTACCTCTGCCCATCCTGGACAATAATATGTACAATAATAATGAAATAAAATCTAACAGTTTTCTGCATTTCCAGGTTATCCAAATTCCGCGGCCACAGAAACTCTTCTCACTCTGACCAGATCCAGCTAGGCTCACTTTATATTCACCTCAAAATATAATGCTCTGTCAGATAGGCTGCTGCCCGTGTTCTTGGCATGTTCAGCAGAAAACTTCAGCCCGTCCAAGCAAGTTCACTGAAATACAGAAGGAATGTTTCTCTTTCAACCCTTGCCTGGTAAATGCTCAGCAAAATACAAGTCAAGAGTCAAGGACTCCATGACAAATAAACTCAAACCCCAAACATCCTGAGTTCCTTGGAAGAGAAATATTTAGAATTCTTAATCAGCAGCATGTATTTCTGAAATAAATATTTAAGAAAAGAGAGAAAAGACCTACAACAAGTATGGGGAAACACAACACTGAAACCTTGGAATGAGATGTTTATGACTCAAGGAACACAAGGGGGGGAGAGAGAAAGAGAGAGAGAGGGAGGGAGGGAGGGGGGAGAGAGAGGGGGAAGAGAGAGGGGGAGGGAGGGAGAGGGAGAGAGAGAGAGAGAGAGGGAGGGAGGGGAGGGAGGGAGGGAGGGAGGGGGAGAGAGAGAGAGAGAAAGAGAGAGAGAGAGAGAGGGAGGAAGGGAGGGAGGGAGGGGGAGAAAGAGAGAGAGAGAAACTTGTGTTGGGGAGGTAAGCAGCAATTACAAGAAATCCTGTACAAGAAGTTCTCTCCAACTTGTCAGCATGTGCAAAAAAACAAACAGCGAAATCCAGCAATGACATTTTGGCAGAGTGTGGAATTGTGTTAGGGTTGACTTCAGTCATATCTACTGCTTGGAGAAGAATCTCAGGGGAGGTAGAAATGTGTAGAATTCAGCTGAAGGAAGGAGGGAGGTGGGCTTTTCTTTAGGAAGTGTTTTAATACTGCTTTCTAAAGTAAAATAAAACACAAAACCTCAAGTGCAGAACAAAAGGCAGGAAATACTCTTGGAAAAAGAAACCTATAACTTGCCTGAAAATTGTGAAGTAACTGGTATTGTAAGAAAGGGAGATGGAAAAGACTCAGATCTGCATGTCCAAAGAATAAATCACTTCTTTCACATTTGGTTTAAAAATGTAACTTTTTTCTTACCAGGTAGGCATGCTTTTAGATCTCTGTGGCTAGTCACCACTGGTTAATCAGGTCACCTTTTGGGAAAAGTGAAAATAAGGTGGCCAGATCTGGCCTACAAATCTCCTGATGATTGTTAGAAAGCACTCAACTAATTTGCTGCCATTACAGTCCATGTGTGACTGCCCTTGTCAACTGCCCCATCTCCTCTATTGTGGTGCTACTGAATCAGATCCTGCAATATGGTCTCCAGCAGTGTGCCAATCCAGCTACATCTACCAAAATCATTCTTTGTGACAGGAACCTCTTGATTTATACACTGAGAGCCACTGTCATTGTTCTTAAATGTGCAGGAGAGGTGGGGAATGGGAGAAGAACCATAGAGGACCAAAATACATAAAAAGTGCTGCATTACCTTTATAAAGAAATGAACCTTGGGAGACCCAGAATGCTTCCATCCATTACTGGCATCAGCGCTTGAGTCTTGCAATGCTGATGGTGAGGACTGATAGTGCTTTCCTGAGAGGAGAGCACACCCTTGCATTCAGAGTCATGCCATGCTCCTTGCTGTCACAGATGTTGTGAAGCCCAACGCTCTTCTCAGCTGGTGGCACTCTTGCATAAAAACAGAAGCATCATGTGCTTAGACAGTCAAAGCTCTCTTCATGATACTGCACTGATTAAATATATTCCTTCTCTGGGACTGATATGGCCCATGATGACTTCTTCAGCCATCTTCACATATTTGTCCCCGGGTATAAATGATGGGATGATGATCCTCTCATACATGATTTTGGAGTTTCAGGGCACTGATGGACTGGAATCCATAGCAGTGCTGCATGCAGAATACAAATGAATCACGCTGAATTCCACTGTAGCAAACTTCAGTGGAGTTCAACCTGGAGTTGTTACAATAAATTTCTTTCTGTTCATATGTCTTCCTACTGACCATATAGTGCACGTATGGAGATATAGTTTCTGCCACTATCCCAAGACTGAGGGGGAAATCCTTCCAAACTATCCACAACTGTAGAAGAAAGAAGAGAGAGAGAGAGGTATAAATGGGGGTTCTGCAGTAATGACAGAAAACGTAAACACTAAATAGGTCACATGTTGTATGGGAAACTTTGTGCCTACAGATCTAAATAGGAATTCCACCAAATGATTATAGGGGGATGCGGGAAGCCAAGAGATTTGCAACTACTGGTAGAGGTTCCTAACAGAACAGCTCCACTGATTCATTACCCAAGTTTCAGAGGTAGGAAAAACCTGCATTAAGAAGTGGCGAAGTAGGAGACTGTATTATGGTGCCTGAAAATGAGGCTTATGAGATAGTCTTTATATTGGGACAAGACTATTTCAAGTCTCTCCTGCAATGAACCAATACAGAAAACATGAGATATAAACTGATCCCCAGACATGGCTCCACTCCTCTCCTATGGCCTATTGTGATTTGGATGATTATCAGCCTGAAGTGCACTGAACCTTGGAAACCACCCAATCACGCACAGAATGGCCCATATTCAAACCCTTTTGTATACCAATTCAAAGTTCTCATTGGAGTTGCATAACTATTGCTCTGGTGACTTTCCTGGACTGTTACTATGACCAACAAAAAAAATATGGATGGGGAACTCTCCTATTGTAGAGATGTTGGAAGAACAGTTATGATGGAGTGCAAATGGAAACTTTCACTTGCTATGAGCCAGGCAACTGTAGACTGCTGTTACTCAAAAGCCAACATATTGTAGATGGTTACTCTGTCTCTGTTCCCATAGTAACAGAAGAAATGCAAGCAGCATTTTATATAGAGAATTTATTTGGGTTTATTAACAATACCAAGTAACTCCATCCCTCCAACTGGGTTAGATGTAGAGGTCACAGATCAGGACTAAAAAAATGGCAGTCATCATCGCCATTGGCTCCTTGTGCTACCAAAGAAAGAATGTAATAGAAAAAATGTTGCCAGGTCACCCCACCAAGGGTGAGATAAATAACCAGGTATACTACTGAAGCATTGATTAATTAAGGTCTTGCACATGCCCTTAAAATAATACAGTAACATTAAGTATAATATTAAATATTGTATAAAGAAAACAAGAAAACAGCCAAGTTCAGAGAGCACCAAGGACTTCACATATAAAGACTGTGTTATTAGATAATAACCTAATGATAATAATAAAATAACAACAGTAAAAATGCAGCCATGTAAAAGCTTTTTTCAAATCAAATCAACCTTTACTACAATCAAGAACCAGCATAAACAGGGTGGGGTACCAAGAATTTTTTTAAAAAATAAAGTACAACATACAAAAATAAAATTACATTAAAAAGTAAAAAAATATCAAAACAAAAATTGGAGAAAAAAATCAGAAAAAATCTAAGAGGGGGTATAGAATCAATAAATGGACATAACAAACAGATAATACAATCTAATACTAAACATTCTATGATAATGTTTAGGCCAGGGATAGGCAACCTCGGCTCTTTTATGACTCATGGACTTCAACTCCCAGAATTCCTGAGTCAGCATAGCTGACTCAGGAATTCTGGGAGTTGAAGTCCATGAGTCATAAAAGAGCCGAGGTTGCCTACCCCTGGTTTAGGCACTCTTATAAACTGTTGTCATAGAAGATGATTTGTGACTCCTGTTTTGTGTCACAGGTCATCTCCTGACATATTTTAAATGCTCCTGTTCAGAACCTGGCAACATTATATATGGTAGCAGGGTTGGTATCTGAAAGCAGCAGGAAGATGTAGAATTGTCCTATGCACCCTGGGCATTTATATATAAAAGTGAAAGGAGGCTAATATGAATGTCTCTGTAGTATAGCCACTGGAGAGATACATGTTGTGTTGTTTCCACACATGCAGACTCACATTGTCTATTTAGGGAATCTTCCTGTATTAACCTTCAAGGACAGCAGAAGGAGAGTGTGATGTTGTACCAAAACAAAGGCCCTTTGATGGTTAAGTAGTTCAAGATTTGTTAAGTATGCCACAGAGGAGGCAGGGTACCTGTTGGATTCATGAAAGTTGACTACCTCCAATTGGCACTCTGTGACTGCAGCCTTTGTCAACAGAAGCAGGAAAAAACCTGAAACATGCACATGTGACCAAACTACCAAAGGACATCTGGCAAAACCTCTCTCTTTCCCAATGTAAATTAACTTTGTGTGCAACCCATTTTGAGGGCATGGTATACCTGCTTAAACCCACCTTTAAAACTCAGGTCCTTCTTCAAAAGTGTACTAAGCCTATCTTAGTAAAGATCTCACATGAGATTGGTCAGATGCTATGGAAAATGCTGATCAGGCACTCAATGAGCCAGGGCTTCTCTACAAGGCAAGTGTTTGCTCTAGTAAGTAAAGTCAAACTGGCCACAATATGAAGTACCCAGTGACCGGAGGAGAAGGGACATACTCTCAGTAGCTTAAAGTGGCCAAAAACAGCTATTCAACAGATCTCAACCCCTGGTCTTATCAGCCATCAAACGATCAACAAAGGAAGTGAAATCCTATCCACGGGGCAAGGGGGGAAGGATGTGGGGGGGGGGGGAAGAGGCAAAATGTTATTTTGAAACTGGGCAAGTTAATGATGAATTGAAATTTCCTGGTGGAAAAGAAGCAGTGGTTAGAGGCAAGTGAGGAAGAATCCTAAGGGTGGATTCCAGAGTATTCCTTAAAAGAAAGATGATGCTAGGGGAAAGCTTTGTTTTGCAGTATACCAATTTCCTATTTTTTAAAAAAAAAAAAATCTTAAAAATATTAATATCAGGTAGAGGAGGGAATCTCATGTTTAATATGCTGCTAACTCCTCCTGAAGACAGTTTTCTATATATCTAGGTAAGACTGTTTCTTTGGGGGCTCATCTATGTTGAATATCTATGTTGAATAAATCCTTTTGAATTCAAACGCTTCCCAGAAACATGCTTGAGACATTTCAGAGAAAACAACCTTGGATGTAACGCATGTGACACTCCTCCTGGGTGTCACTTTTTTTTCCAGAATGAACTTCTTCAATGGCCTTCACTCAACTGCCAAGGGAGAAACCGATAGAAGGTCATCAGTACAAAAGTGCCAGGTTTGTTCTATAGCTCTATTAGTAATGTTGGCCAAATATTGAAGCTAGGAAAAGCTGGCATTTGCCCTCTCAAAATATTTGTCTATCCCTTACAGGAGACAGACAGCTTGTTCTAAAAAGATTTTATTTTTCCTGCAAAATAACAAACAATTCATACACGGTACAAGGAATTCAGATCAACTATGGACAGAGTTCACCCCGTGACTCTTTAAAGGGGAAAAAAAATCACTTACCATGTGTGTGATTTCGCAAATGCAGAAGAAAACAAAGAGATGTGGGCATCCTACTTATGGCCAAACTGAAAGTTTATTTTTAAATTCTATCCAATTGTATGACGAATACAATGTAGTTGATTTCTAACCCTTCTCTTCCAAAATCTCATTCATGATATACATTAATGCATCAAGCATCATTTCCTAGCTGGCCCCTTGCTATCCTCCTCCCTTTCAAAGTTTGGGGAACTTTTTTAAAAAGGTTATAATATTAAGTCGGGGGGGGAGTGGCAATTTAACATCAGGGGAGTGATCACATTTAAAGCAAGTAGCATTCACTTGAAACTCCCCTCTGTTTATTTTTTTAAAAAAGATATAAACCCTTCAATATGCTAATTGTTTATAAGAGGAGGAATTACTGATGCCACCAACAGCCCAAACCATTTTCTTGCTTATGGCGAGCATTTGGTCCTCATTTTGTTCATTGAAACGAATGAGGCTTGTTCTCAAATTTACTGCAACACTACAGAAGAAATACCATTTTCTACTGCCCTTGGAGCAGTGAACCAGCAAAGGAAAGAAATGACATGCCACGTGGGACATGCAGATCTGTCTCCAAAATAGTGGCCTGTTCCCAGCAATGCCCAGTGCTCAGCCCTGGCAAATATGCTCCCTGAGATAGTTGCTTCGGCTACTTAATGACTGTTGAAAAAAACAACGAAAGGCTTGGAACATCTTTAACTGCAACCAGTCTCCAGGGTAGAGAAATATTGCTGCAGAAAATGAATGCCTGAGTCTGGGTTGTTGGAAAAATGAAATCTTTTTCATTTTTCTAATATGTAAATGAAATGTCCTTGGATTTTGGTAATGGATTTCTTGATTGAATCACTCCAAAGAAGAGAAAGCATGATTTTGCCAAGGGCTGGAAACACCTGTTTAGAAAGTCTTTGTAACAGGATTCAGATCCCTCTTCATAACAGTATTATATAAAAGTATATTAATTTAAAGTATATTAATTATATTAGTATATATAAGTATATTAATTTAAAGGAAAAGTGAGGCAAAAAGAAAAGAAACGACACTGAAGTGTGGACTATCATTTTTCCTTTTTAAAAAATGTTCTTGTGGGTGAAAATAAAAGTCTTTAAACATTTTGAAGAAGGACTCCATTTCAAAGAGCTTTGAGACCCTGAAAGCCCACCCTTTTTGATCCATTGATCCCCCTGCAGGTAGGCAAACTGAAGAGGTTTAACATATCTGATTTATGTTTTTATTTTTAAAAACACAGTGAAGCCTAACACTTTGCAGATGTGTTTCTGTAACTCATCAGGAAGCTTATGGGCTGCAAACAAGGGCCTGGGTGCCACAAGAAGCCTGTGGATTATCACTTCCTGTGCGCGGCTGGAGTCTGTATTTTTAGTGGAATCAGGAACAAATTATATGTTGGATTAAACATTCCTTGTGGCTCCTTTTTTCCTTCAGTTAGCATAGGGGCAAGGGGCCAATCTAGAATGAACTTCCAGATGTGAATCGAGTCCCTATATTTACTTTCCTTAAAAATAATCTATACTTAACATGACATCTCACCTGACATTCTACTTTGTCATGGCACCAGGAATCTAGATAACCGAGGAGCGGGGAGAAGGGAGAAAGTGACCATCAGGGTGACATGACATGCATCATTTGGTTTGTGTCACAGCTTATGGTCATAGTTCAACTGGATTCCAGACTTAGTTCTAGTGAATGAGCTCTGCCTTTCCTTTTAATATTTTGCAGCAGAAATTAAGAGAATTTTTCCTGTATGGAACCATGCTTATGGTTATAATGTACCTTACAAGATTGTTTTCTTTTTACTCTGTTCCCCTGTTGCTATGCCTTAGTGACATCTCAAAGTAAGAATTACATCAGGATAAAACCAATGTATTCATGACATTCAAAAGAAGTTTCTTTTGCTGTGCCATGGATTTATACTAGCTCCACTAATTACTGAGTTTTTAATGTTATAATGCTTTGGGATATCTGATGTCTTCAAAATATAAATTGCTATATAAATCTCATTTTTTCCCAGTCAAAAATAATAAATTCATTTTAACACGAATACAAAGTTGCTAGGGAATCTTTGATGACCTTTTAATGATAATTACTTTGTTGCCAAGGACATACATTTTTTTTACTATTCTTTAAAAGAGCACCGGCTGCTGGTTATCAGTGGGAATGAACACAGAATGAAAAATATTGGCCTTTATAATAGAGTTGCTGATCTGCAGAACTCTGCATGACCACTAAAAGGCAGTAAAGAGGTTTAGAAAATGCCAGTTCTTTGCTGCTATCTAGTGGTTATCCAATTTTTTCACTCCTGTTCCGGTGCCTTTACTTTAAAGTTAATTGTTCTGGTGTTTTCCTACTGCCAAACAGAATAATTGTCACTTTTGAAAGAGAAAAATATACAGATGCACAGCATAATCTTTAGCTATTGGAGTTCTTTTCTTCCTACTGAAAGATTTAAAATGCTTATTCCATCAGTTCAGCAGCAATTATTTGTTTAGATTACTTACTTGCTTACTCTTACCACAACATACTTTTAAGTCACTCAAGATATTGTATATTCTTCCCCACACCTATTTTTTTTTTCATAATAACCCTGCAGGATGGTCTAGGCTGAAAGATGGAAATTGAGCCAAGGTTTAACTACATCACTGTGGTATAGTTCCTACCCTATGTCATTTGGACTCTTATACTACTGGTGGGAAAGTCCATCCTCCTCATTGAACATGCAGACAAGGACTGATGGGAAGTAATAGTCAAATTGTAAGGGCCATGGATTCCCCATACAAATATAGTAATTCTCAAGGGTGACTATCTGTTATTCTTAGTAACAAATTAAGAATTCTTATTTGTTTTTTATTTCCTTGATTCATTCATTTAGTTTAGCCTTTCCAAATGTGCCTTCCAGGTAGAAGCAACAAGAGACGATATTCTAGATCATTTTGTGAGACTACACAGTAACCATTTAAGGCTTTTGATAGCATCCCTCTAATAATCCTTAAAGAATTCAAATATGGAATTGTTGACTTCCTAGCAAATTATGTAACTTAGCCCTCAGTACAAGAACACTGGAAGGTAGCCAATGTGACATCAGTTTTTGAAAACAGGCTCAGGGGAGATGCAGGAAATTGGATGCCAGTCAGCTCAACATCTGTTCCAGGCAAACTGGTAGAAATAGAAATAAAAGAAAAATAACCAGGCATATAGAAGAATAAACCTTGCTGAAAGAAAATGAGGATAAATTTTGTAAGGGCAAAATTTACCAACCTTTTAGAAATCTTCAAGTATGTGAGCAAGCAGATGGGAGGACATGATTTTGTTGGTACTGTGTACTTGGATTTCCAAAACTTTTTTTGGCAAAGCTCTTGAGTGAACTTAGTGGTAATAGTGGTAATAAGAAAGGAGAACCTGTCCTTTCAGTGAAGGCTAACTGTTTTTGAAAGACAGAAAGCAAAGTGCAGGAATAAATGGGCAATTATCCCAAATAAAGGAAGTAAGAAGTGGATTCCCTCAAGGTTCTGACACTGAAACCGTGCTTTTAAATTTAATTACAAACAATCTTGAATTAGGGATAAGCACTGAGCTGTCAAATTTGCAAATAGCGTTAAATTATTCAGGGCGCTAAAACTGAAAGTGGCTGTGAAAAACTCCAGAAAGGTCTCTTTAAACTGATGAATGGTCAATCAAATGGCAAATGCAATTCAATTTAAGTAAGTCTAAAGTGATACACATTGGGGTAAAAAAATCCCAATTTGGGGTATAGGACCTGAGCTTTCTCTAAGCATGGAAAAGATCTTGAGGTCAATAGATCTTTGTGTGATATGCAGCTTGTTCAACAAACCATAGTTTAAATAAACCTGATATCAGAGGCAAGGGGATCTCAGAATTGGGCAGGCAAAACACAAAATGCAATGAATTATGAAACAGACCAATTTTATATATATATATAACATTTCAAAATAGAAAAGCATTAGTTCCTCTGAGCTTGGCTTTAACACCAAAAAACTCTGCAAGCCGTACAGTATATATCAGATAAACAAATCTCCCGCCCTTCCGTGCTTGCCGGCAAAGAAGGTTGTTGTGTGGTGAACTGGTTTATTGTCTATCCTTCTGAGCTCATTTCCCTGCCTGAAGTAGTAAAACTTCTGTTATGATTACAGGGTGTGCAACTGTTCTAAAATCTAGCTATGAGTTTACCTCTGTGGGTCCCCTTAGAGTTAATCAGGGGCTCCAGAAAAAATTTAGTTTACAACTCCTTATGACTAGCAGACCATTGGTCTTTGTTGCTGCTGCTGCTGTTATTTATACTGTTCTGCCTCTGGATTTCTCACTGGATCATGCATCACTTTGTCTCCTGCTCTCTGGACAGGGAGCTTTATGCCAACCCTGAAACATCTGCAGCAGTGCATAGAGTGGTGTGTGCCTTTAGGGGGGCACATGTTACATCTCTGTTTCAAGAGCTGGACCGACTGCCAGTCTGCTTCTGGGCACTAGTTTTAACCTTAAAAGCCTGCATGGCTATTTGAGAGGCAGCTTCTTCCCAATTACTCCTATCCATCCCATCATGTTCAGCAGAAGAGATATGTTCTAGGTCCTGTGTGTTAAAAAAAATCCACTTTACCAGACTCTTACATGCGTGTTCAGCTGTGGCTCATGCCCACCAGTACATTGTTCCCCTAGTATGAGATTATCCCCATTCCTACTAGTCTTTCAGAAAGCCCTTAAAATGTGATTTTTTTTCCAATAATTTTGGGGATCCCACAGGGAGCTTGGGAGATGGCTGTATTGTGATTAGGTGATTGTCGTTCTCCTGCAATCTTGTGCTTTTTACTTTAAAAAAAAAAAAAGTTTTATAACAAGTTTTATTGATTTTTTGTTTGTTTTACAACCAAGTGCTTGGAACTCATCGTGGAGATAGGGCACTCCATACAACAAAGTAAAAAATATAATCATACATAAACAATTTGAATTACTTCTTTAAAGTTTCCCTCTCTAAGCAAGGAAAGAAAAAACAAGTAGAAAAAAAACACACACACACAATATCAATAATATTTCCACCCGTTTTCAGGCTTAACTAACTCACAATTAACATATTCCAATTTGGCCTTATATAAACATATAGTATACAATTCGGGTACCCATATAGTATAGATTATTTTTAAGATATAGATATTATTCCAGTTGTTCAATTTATACTTCTCTGTTTTAAAACCATTTTAGATTCAAGCCTGAAATGATAAAACAATAGTTGTTTCTAAAATAGACTTATATATATATTAATGTGTCTATATTCTATTTCCTGTACTCTATCAAATATTTTTATAAATCATAGTTAAATATTTCACCAATCTCTATCCAACTCCTAATTTTAGATTTTACAATTTTCCACCTTGCCATCCGGATCAAAGTCTTGAACCTTAGGAATCTCAGGCATATTAGTTCAGTCAAAGTCTCTAAAAGCCATTTTTACCCATCCAATAAAATTTTAGCTCTAATTTTTAAACCTAATTCTAGCTTTCTTTTTGTGCCAAGCAGGTTTCCACAATAGGGCTTCTAATTCCTTCCATAGTATTTGACCATACACAGTTTTCCACAATTGAATCCAGTCATAGTCTTCTTCTCTTTTCTCCACTGTTGTCTGCACTATGTAATCAGTCTTAATCAATATGGTGATTGTTCGTTGTTTATTCATGTTGTCAGCATTTTTAACGTCTGGTATCTGAAAGTCTATTCCTGTTGCTTTTAAAATTATAGATGTTTTAGTTGAACTCTGCCTTTGGTCATCCAAAGTCTCTGTCATTTGTGTATAAGATGTAGTATCTTCCTCTTCAATAGACTGTAAATGTGTTTCCTCCATATCATTAAGTTGTAGACCTAGTTGTGTATCATATCCAATAAGTTGAATTTCAGTTTTTAACTCTGGGATTTCCCTTTTCCAAAGCATTCTAAAATGTTTTTTTAATTCCTCCTTTGTTTCCAAGATTTTTTCTAATATAAATCCATAGTTAAGCTGTGAGTGGGATTCCATTCTTCGTTTTTTTAGTAGAATTTCAACTTAAAAGCTGAGTTGCGATTTTATAAAATATAAAATCCAAACAAAAATAGGAAAAAGCAAGTACAAAAATAAAAACAGCAAAAGTCCCAATCAATATTATGAATATCTAATTTATAATCCAAATAAATAATAGCAACTGGTGTCTCAATTATTATATTGTAATCCTAGAGCGAACAAATCCATTTTTCAGGAGAGTATACTTTGTATTATAAAATCAAAAACAGCAGGCAGAAATTCAAACAAGTTCCAAAAGAAATGCAAACGTCTGGGCGCAATCCACATAAATTCACCCAGGAGCCGTAGCGTTTTTGTTTTTTGTTTTTAAAGTAGATAGCACTATTCAGAAGGGGGGGAAGAAGAAAAACACTCCACCCCCTCCCTAAAGGTTTCCACTTAAGCTGAAAACAAGCAGGCAGAGAGAGAGAATCACAGCAAAGATCCTTCTCTTCTCCTTTTTCCTCAGGGTCCTCCGAATTCTAGCCGCTCAAACAAACAATAGAAATTAGTCTTTTTTTTTTTTTCCACAGCTCTTTCCCCAAGTGTTCAAAGGCTGCTTTCTCAAGGGGGGGAGGCAATTTCTAAGAGCTTTTCACAGGGAAATGAGTAAAATATCAAGAGGGAAAGAAAGGTATCACCCGGATCTTCCACGGTGGGTCTTTATGCTTAGATGTTGCTGTGACTTTCGGCCAGAGCAGCTGAGTGATCGGCCATGTTACTGGCCGATCTTTTCCCCGTCGGCCCAAAGGTGATTGCTCGGAACGCAGAGGGAGTTGCCGCTCCCTCTGCAATCAGTGAGTGCCCTCCTCTACGGTGGTCGCCTCTCCAGGTCGACTTTCGACCCTGTCCAGGGTCTACCGGCGGGGGGAAACCGGTCGGCAAAGAGAGCATACTCTTTGCCTGACCGCAGGCACTGCTACAGGAACCGGAAGTCAAAAAAAAAGTTTTAATGGCTATAATATTGCTTTAGTTGTTGGTGGTTTCATGTCGCCTAGATGTTCAGTAAAGGGTAGCTATATAAGTTTGTTAACTTGATTAAATAAATAAAACCCCTCTTCTGTGATTTACATCATCCACCATCCTACCCATTTCTTCAGCAGCCATGATGTTTAAGTCCAACTTTCCTCACCAGTTACCTTCACCGTCTCCAATCCTTTCTGCTAGTTCCTTAGCTCATTTCAATGTGCTTCCCCTTCTCTGTGAAACACTCTTTCTACTCTCTTTCTCCTCCAGAAAGTTTATTTTCTTCAGGCATAGTTTGCATGTCTGTGAGATCCTATGATAGAAGGTCAATCAACATTTACCAGTTTCAGTTTACATAATGCTCACATGTGAATCCTTTGAAAAGATCATTAGGTGATTACTAAGGAATGGAGTTCAGCCTCTGCTTCAACCACTTCTGTTGGAATAGGATTTTCAGCAGAATAAACAGAAAACAAAATGCATAATGGACTGGGTTATTTGTGGGACCACCTGCTTCCAAGAACATCTGCCTGTCCAACATGCTGCCATTGAGAGGGCATGCTACAGATTCCTTCTTTTAAACTTTATCTCATGTGACCCACTTACTTGAGTTCAGTTGTCCATGCCTTCCTATTTAAATAAGCAATCCTTATGACCTCTGCATCTTCCTCCTCCCCCAGCTCCCTTCCAATTTCTCTGTTTTTTTATGCATGCAAAGTAAAATGCTGGGCAGTTTTTCTAACCGCATTTGAGAACTGATGCCATCAGCATCTTACTTTTCTACTACTGCTGGCTGAAGACATTTTGGCATTTGAATTAAGAAAAAGTCAAACCAAAACTGTACGTTCTTGCTCATTTCATTTTATGGAAACTCATCTTTGGGTCATGGAACAAAACAGCCATGAAGTTTGCATGTCTCCCACGTATAGCTTAATTTGTATCATAAAGTAAAGATCTTGCATGTATGACATAAGCCTCCAAAGGGCTATTTGCTTTGGTAAAAGATGAATTCCACATTAATATTGTTGCTGCAAAAATATGTTGCAGCGCAAATGTAACTTCTTTTTATGTCTCCCTTGAGTTAAACAAAATCTCACAGCAGTAATATATGATTCATGGTTTTGGTAAGATCTTTCCAGAAAAAGTAGGAAATGATTTATAAAAGAACATTAAACACCATGAAAAATATTGATACACATGAATTAAATGTAGCACTTGCTAAAAAAAATTGAAAAAACAAATTCTCTCTGGAAAAAATAGTTCATTTTTCCAAGGTCAAATGCTGTCTGGCTTCTACATATTCTCCAACTATTTTGAACCAGATTTGTTTTGTTCTGTTTGGAACCCAATTATATTTGTCTTCAGTATTTAGTCTATGTCATTTGATATATTACAGCTAATATATCAGTTACTTGTGCAGATTATTGCCAAGTGATTTCATACAGCTTCCATACCTTCCATTATGTGATAGTTGATAGACAATGGCATAAGTATTAGCAATTCCTACACAGTGGCTTACTTATTGCTTGATTGAAGTGCTTTTAGCCTAATTTCTTACATAAAATACTCAAGGTATTTTGAGTATTTTATATAAGAACACTACAGTACATGTGGCTGATTTATACATTAATGAACACAGTAGTTTGTGCAGCCTTATAAATCAGTTGAGTTTGCATGTTTGCATGTTTTATCTTCCACCGAATCCTAGAGCTGTGCAATGCTTCAGTTTCTAACACAAAAATGTTAATCATTCAAGTAGTTCATGTCTGCAACTGCTGTGCCTTTTGGAGGGGGGCTTACCCAGGTACCGTACAATCCCAAGAAAAGATTCAGCATCAAGCATAACTCTTTCCAGATATCCATTTCCAGACTTTAACATTATTTTTTTAAACTATCCTTCTAAATATTTAAGGTATATCCATTAACAGGGTGTGTAGGCCACCTTCATACGAAATCATCAAAGTCATTTTAAAAAAATGAAATCAATACAATACAATACAATACATCTTTTAAAAACACATAGCTATATGTAATAAATGTATCCATATTGAATGAATGGATTGGATGGGAGCATCAGACTTTTAAATACAGTGGAGGAAGGACATAAAAAATACAGAGTATGATCAAGACATGTTAAGGAAAATGGTCAACAAAAATCTACATCATAGTGAACATCCTTAATTTTTTAAAAAGTTGTTTCTATCAGAAATTGATTTTCACAAGCAGTAGGCAGATTCCTCTGTTATCATATAGGATTCAATATGTTGCATGGTGTCCTTTTGTGAATGAAAAATTAATAGATGTGTTTGTTACACTGTCTATAGGATCAATGGATGAGAGACAGACAGAGAATAAAATAGGTAATGAGCACACACTTTATACTTTGTTATACATCTATCAGACACATAGTGTGTGAATCCTTGCCCAGACCAGAATTAAATATGATAAACTAAAATGTAATGGCAATCAAATTCATCAAAGTATAACATGCACACAGTTTTTCTAGTTTTCTGCCATAAGCACCAGTGTTTTTGAAATATAGGTTTACTGGAATTAACAGCATAGTTGTGTATACATAGCATGAAACATTCTGGATGCCAATGATAATAAAAAAGGTGGCAAGGAAGGGGAAAATAGGTTTTATCCACTTGCAAAATATTTTTCATCTTTTCTGGGCCTTCAGATAAATTTCCTTTTCATTGTTGAATTCTCAGTCCATAGGTTTCCCTTTTGCACATAATAGAACTGTTTCTCGATCTAAGCAACTTTAAGATGTATAGACTGGCTGACTGGCTGGGGAATTCTGGGAGCTGAAGTCCATATTAAAGTTGCCAAGGTTGGGAAACACTGCAGTAGGAGGTATCACTGATGCACAAATTCTGGAATGATATCTTTGAAATACACCTATCAACAGCTAACAGCTAGTGATATCACTGAACAGTGGGGAAAGGCAACTGTAAGTCTGATCTACACAGACAGGGTACAAGTGAAGTAAAGACATGGGGTTTAAAACTGCTATATTTTCAAAGCATTTGAAGATTACAAGTAGCTTCAACACAAATAGCATGCATAAGAAGAAGAAAAAATGGGAGGAGGCTTATCTTGTATGCATTATCACTTATTTCTGAACCTCCTTTCCTCCACAGACCGTTCCTTGCTAAATATCCATTTTGTGAGCAATTATAAGCAACAGAGATGTATGCCTAAGAGATATAATGTCATTTATTCACCTTTTCACATATCCTGCTCCAGTGTGCAAGTTTTAATACTGTTTGTTCACCTTTTCATATCTACTCCTCCAGCATGCAAGGCCTGTCTATCCTTCAGACTGTGCTCAAACCCACAAGGGGGCAGACTGAGCTAAAAAAGGAGGACTGTGATTATCAAAGTTCACCAGATCTTGACCAGTTTAGTGCAGCAAGCAACATGGAAATGAAATCCCCAAAATTTCCAGTAGGATTAAAAAGCTGGTATTTTCATGAGGGAGTAACTTCGAGGAGGGAAACTTCCACATTTGACTGCTTCAGTTCCATCAGAGCAGAGGAAGGTATATTTCTCTGCTCAGCTCTGGGATTAACATCTAAAGCAGAACAGTTTTAGAATACACTCACTCTGATACATTTACTTGCAAATTTTGTTCAGGAACATATTGCCTCTGATCCAAGAGGTAGTATAGAGCCATCATAACTATAAGTTGTTGTTATGCCAACATTGACTTCTATAGACCTTTTTCTTTGATAAAAAGGGAAAGTTGCATGACCATATTGTGCCAAAATCTGCACTGCAGTTTCTCAAAGATTTACCTCCACTGTGAAAGAAGCTGCTGTTTGTTTATTTTTTACATCTTATACTTGAGAGTTTCTTTTGGTTTTCTTTTGTTAGTGTTTTACACTATAGATATTCTTGGAATTAGCAAAGCTGTTGCTGCCACTGCCATTATTGTTTTCTATTAGGCATGTTTTCATTGCTCTGAAGCATGCCTGTTTGCCCATATTCTCAATCAGAAATAGCCTACTGCAGGCTGAGGAATTCTGGTTGAGAAACACTGGCCTATTGGAAGCAGTTCTTT
Organism: Azemiops feae; assembly: GCA_023970755.1. Taxonomy (NCBI): domain Eukaryota; kingdom Metazoa; phylum Chordata; class Lepidosauria; order Squamata; family Viperidae; genus Azemiops; species Azemiops feae. The sequence goes on along the minus strand of JALGBA010000047.1, from coordinate 565,546 downwards.
CTTGATGCTTTCCTTTAAGATTTAATTGAAGAACCATTAGATGGAGCTTAGACAGCAAAGATTAATATACAGTAAAGTGAAAGATAAGGAGATCCATGTCCCCTTTGGGTAATTTTTTAATTAAAGAAGGGTAAGAATATCATACACTTGTGAGAATTTATATTTATATAATGTATTTACTTTCTGTTATTTAGCAGTCATCATGTTTGAGTTGGGTGGCCTTACAAATCTAGTCAATAAATATATCCATGCATATGGTTTGTTAAAATTCTCTACCTGTGAAAGACATTTTGATATCAGATCCTCTCTCATCAAATTCAATGAGAAGTGGTAGAAAAACATCAGACAAATATTTCTGTGCAACACAATTGTAATAATACATCTCACCATTTAACAATCTGTCATTTGAATTACTTCTTTGGTCTTTTCACTAGAATAGAATAGAGCTGGAAGGGACCTTGGAGGTCTTCTAGTCCAGCCGTCTGCTCAAGCAGGAGAATCTATACCACCTCAGACAGGTGATTGTCTAGTCTCTTCTTAAAAATCTCCAGTGATGGAGCACCCACGATTTCTGGAGGCAAGCTGTTCCACTGGTTGATTGTCCTCACTGTTAGGAAGTTTCTCCTTAATTCCAGGTTGCTTCTCTCTTTGATCAGGTTCCAACCATTGTTTCTCATCCTTCCATCTGGTGCTCTGGTGAACAACGTGACTCCCTCTTCCTTGTGGCAGCTCCTCAGATACTGGAATACTGCTATCATCTCTCCCCTATTTATTCTTTTCTTTAGACTAGCCAAACCCAAGTCCCGTAGCCATTCTTTGTATGTTTTACTCTCCAGGCCTTTGATCATCTTAGTAGCTCTTCTCTGAATTTTTTCCAAACTCTCAACATCTTTTTTGTGATATGGTGACCAAAATTGGCTGCAGTATTCCAGGTGTGGTCTTACTAGGGTTTTATAAACTGGTACTAATACTTCGTGTGATCTTGATTCTATGCCTCTGTTTATACAACCCAGGATTGTATTAGCTTTTTTGGCTGCTGCTGTACACTGTTGGTGCAGTGCTAGTGATCATCCACTAGGACTCCAAGGTCCCTCTCACAGTTACTGTTTTTAAGCCAGGTCTCTCCCAGTCTGTACTTGTACCTTTGATTTTTCCTGCCTAAATGTAAAACTTTGCTTTTCTCCACATTGAAACTCATTTTGTTGGATAGTCCTTTCTCCTCATAGGCAAGACAAAAAAGAAAAGTGCTTATAGGGTTAATTCATTTTAGATTCTGCAAGAGTTAAAGATCTGCTTTTCTTATTGGAAAACCTGGTATGGGGTAGGAGGCTAGATAGTGGATGAAGACTAATGGCTAATTTGTTCTCATCTTCATCTTCTCCTATTGCTTCACATATTTCCAGAACAGAGGTCTATGACTGAAAACAAGCTAAGTACTGGTTCAAGTTAAGTCTGCCCTGTGTCCATTAATCCAGTGCTGGTCTGTAATATCCTGCTGGGATTTCAAAAGTTAATGTTTCACATTGCACAAGATCTCTATCTGTGGTCCTGGCCATTTTATTATATCCCTTCTAGAGAGGCAGACAGAAAACCTATTTATAAGGCTTTCTAAATTTTGGATGAAAAAAAGCTGCTTAGATTTTAAGCTATTGTTAGCTCCCACTTGCAGTCATTGCTTTTCAGCACTTAGATACTCCCACCTTCTACAAAATGACTTGGCCAACCTGAATACAGATCTCCAAGGTCTTTTACATAAATAAGTCTATTAAGAGAAATAACATTTCAGTATCTTTTATACAGATCATATTATTCCCTATCTCCTCTGCAAATTGCACTGTTTTGCGAAATGCAAGAAAATTGCATTAAGGGAAATCATGTTACATTCATGAAAACTAGATAATTTCCAGGTGCCTTATTTCAGATGTGTCATTGCAGAATAATTTAGTCCCTCTGTGTAACTGTTTTTAACTTCATCAATTTTTCTTTATGCTTGTCATATATTTTTCCTTGCTTCTTTCAAACTAGGTACTCTTTCCCAGTCGTTCCCAGCCTATACTCTCCAAAGATTATTGTATGGTATCTTCCAGAGTTCCCACCTGCTGCACCACTAAATAGGTATCAGAATGATTTAGAACCTCTGAGGTGGATCCCCTAACAAGATGGGAGTAATAATGTAGGGAGGATCTATCATGGTATGGGCTTTTGTTGCTACTGCTTCCATTTCCATTGGAAAGAGACTATTTACAGAACTTCTGATTTTCTTCAAGCTAACATAAATGAACAGCTTAGTCCGGAGAGCATAATGGCTTGCCTTGAAAAATAAAAATAGAACAAAAAAGGCATACAAGGATAAAAAAATATCAGGCGCCAGAAACCAACAATATGTAGTGATATTTCCAAGCAGATTTCTTTACTGTTTCGCATCTATGAACAAAATTTTGCCAAACTGGAGCAAGCTACTACAAGTAATCCTCAACTTACAACAGTTCATTTAGTGACCATTCAAAGTTACAACAGCACCAAAAAAGTAACTTATGACCATTTTTCACACTTAACAACCATTGCATCATCTCCATGGTCACATGATCAAAATTCAGACACTTGGCAACTGATTCATATTTATTTTGGTTGCAGTGCCCAGGGTCATATATGATACCTTTTTCAACCTTCTGACAAGCTCAGTCAATGGGGAAGCCAGATTCACTTAACAACCATGTTATTAGCTTAACAACTGCAGTGATTCACTTAACAACTGTGGCAAGAAAGCTTGTAAAATGGGGCAAAATTCACTTTAAAATTTTTCTCATTTAGCAGGTCCACGAGTCATAAAAGAGCCGAGGTTGCCTACCCCTGGTTTACACAGTTATGTTATAACATACAATACTATACAATACTAAGGAAAATAGTAGGAAAAATAGGGAAGGGAAAGGGGAAGGGAGAAGTGAGGAAAAGAAAGGGAGAAAGAAAGAAGAGGCATTGACTTCCGACTCCATTTGGTGCAGTGGAATAAGGCATTAACATCGAACCTCAAGTTTTTACTTTTACATAATAGTTTAAACTAGCCATTTCTATAACAAATCTATCTAATGGTGAAACCCAAAATCAAAGTTTCATTTTTTTCCACCTCAAGCACAAAGTCCAGAAGCAATTTCCAAGTAGAAATAAAAGTATTCTTTTGTATTTTTGTATTTGTATTTTTTTTCTTTGATCAAAGCAGTCAATTTAGCCATCTCTGCTAACTGCATCAACTTTTGCAGCCATTTGTCCATTGCTGGGATCGAAATGTCCTTCCATTTTTGTGCATAGTGTTGCTGCCGTCAACATATATAACATCAAAGTTCCAATTTTTTCCCAAGTCTTTTTCCATTAAATCCAAAAGAAAAGTCTCTGGTTTTCTCTTTATAGTCACTTAAAGAATTTTCTGTATTAGAATATGAATCATACTCCAATATTTATTTGCTTTATCGCATGTCCACCATAAATGATAAAAGGTCCTTTTTTACATTTGCATTCCTACATTCATTTGAAATACCTTTATACATTCTTGACAACTTATTTGGTGTTAAATACCAATGATACATCATCTTATAGAAATGTTCTTTTAAGTAATAATTTAATGTAAATTTTAACCTTTCTTCCACATATTCTCCCATTGTTCAAGCATTATGTCCAAAGTTCCTTACCCACTGAATCATATAGTGCTTCACATGTTCACTTTCCAGATTTAAATTCAATAACATGTTACAAACCTTAGCAATAATATATTCATCACTACCACACATTAGGATTTCCAATTCATTTTTAACGAAGTCAAACCCATAACTCTTTTTGTCTAATTTAAATCTTTCTTTCAATTGTAAATATGGAAGCCAATGGCAGACATGACCTTCTGATTCCAACTCCTCCTTAGACTTGAGGGGAGGGTCACCACAATTAAAGATATTATTTTACTGTAAGTCCATCAGTTCAGCTTCCTCACCATTTCTTTTCTGAAAAAAACTTCCTGTGGGGAAACCCAAAGAGGCACCTTCTTGAAAACCTTGTTTTGTATTTATTCCAAACTCTCAGAATGGCACATCTAACAAAATGGTTGTTGAAATCAACATTTACTTTAACCTTGTCATACCATAGATAACTGTGCCATCCAAATCTTAATTCATGACCTTCTAAGTCAAGTAGCCTCTTATTCTGAAGGTTCACCCCATTCTTTTAGCCAAACCAAACAACAAGCATCAAAGTACAGGTTCAAATCTGGTAAATCCACCACCACCCCTGTTCCTTTAGTGTCTTGCAGTAGTCTGTATCTAATTCTTGAGGTTTTTCCTGCCATATAAACTTAGAAATATCTGCCGTTATTTAAATGGAATATCAGTTGCAAGTATTGGTATTGTCTGAAACAGAAAGAGCATCTTTGGTAAGACATTCATCTTGATTTACAGAAATTCTACCCAGTAGAATTGAAATTCTCAAATGCCCTTAGTTTTCTATTCTTTAATGTTTCCCTCTGGCTTTCTTCAGCATAACAGTTCACATTAAACCAATAAAGCAATAAGTGCTAATTGTAATGCACTAACTATGAGTTAGTCTTTGAAGATGATTTCAGCAGGTAGCACAGCATGTTGCAGATGGAATGTTTTAGGAACATAATCAAAGCACCTGTCTTTGATTTATTTATTTTTTTTATCACAGCTTTCTGGGTGACATCCCTCAGTTACCTGAAAAGTCCTATTTTATTCCTCGGATTTTCTCTTATGAAAGTTAAAGTTATGAGCTCACAAATCAAGGCTGTTATATAATATTTTGACACGAAGACAATAGCCTTTAAATACCTCATGCCAGATAGTAGAATAATAATAATAATAATAATAATAATAATAATAATAATAATAATAATAATAATAATAATAATAATAATAATAATAATAATAATAATAATAATAATAATAATAATAATAATAATAATAATAATAATAATAATAATAATAATAATAATAGCAGCCATTAGCTTCTTTTTTATGAGAACAAAAAAAAATATTTTGTTCTAGTGCATGGGTGTCAAACTCGCCACGTCATGTGACATGTTGCGACATATCGTGACTCTTTTTGCATTGCCGGCAGTGGGGTGGGCGCGGCTTTGGTATGATGTAATCGGCCCACGGGCTGGCAGTTTGACACCCCTGTTCTAGTGGTTAAGGCACCAGCCTAGAAAGCAGAAGACTGAGTTTAAGTCCTGTGTTAGCCATGAAAGCTAGCTGGTGACTTTGGGCCAGTCATTCTCTCTCAGCCCAACTCACCTCACAGGATTGTTGTTATGGGGAAAATGGGAGGAGGAAGGTGGATTTGATATGTCCACTGCCTTGAATTATTTGTAAAAATAATAAAGGTAGGATACAGAATAAAAAAATAAACTTTTTGAAGGTATTGCATACCTTTGCCTAAAGCAATTTGTCCAATCATTCCAGTCTTCGGCTTCTAAGTGGTTTTACCCCAATGAACTAGAGGACACCCAACTGGGGATTAAATAACTTGATTTGTTTCAATGTGCTAGCAACTGGGACTTTCTTTCAAAGACCGCTAGTGGATTGTTGCAAAATTATATACTTCTGACAAGTAGTGATGAATTGCTGGAGTTGAAAATGGGATAGCTGGAGCCACACTCATTGCTAATTATCAAATATGGCAATGAGACAGGTTTCTCCATGGGACACAAAATGATTGTGGGATTTTAAAGAAAAACATGGTTGTCTGTGATGGTAACAGTTGGTATTAATCTAGTGAATAGAATATTCCAAGGCCATGCTCAGTCTCTTTTCTTTTACTCTTCAAGAGTCGTCCCTGTTAATTTGTTTCCAAAGTAGAAGAGGCGGCACAATTAGACTGTCAAGGCTAATATTTATGAATTTTAACAAATGGTTTAAACATCATTCTAGCAAAGAATGTCCTTGCAATTAGCAGATCAACAACAAATTTGATATTTGGAAGAAAAAAAGTCTTCAAATGACAAAATAACTTCAGGCTTTTTTCTTTGTTAATAAAATAAGACCAAGACAATAATTTTTATTATATAATATAACTTAATAATAAAAAATTTTTTTTAGAAAAAGCTAATACAATCCTTGGCTGTATAAACAGAGGCATAGAATCAAAATCATGTGAAGTATTAGTACCACTTTATAAATCCTTAGTAAGACCACACCTGTAATACTGCATCCAGTTTTGGTCACCACAGTACAAAAGAGATGTTGAGACTTTGTGAAAAATGCAAAGAAGAGCAACTAAGATGATTAAGGGCCTGGAGACAAAAACATATGAAGAACAGTTGCAGGAAATGGGTATGGCCAGTCTAGAGAAAAGAAGGATTAGGGGTGACATGATAGCAGTATTCCAGTATTTGAGGGGCTGCCACAAAGAACAAGGGTCAACTTATTTTCCAAAGCACCACAAGGCAAGACAAGAAAGGATGGACTAGAAGACCTCCAAGGTGCCTTCCAGCTCTATTCTGATTGATTGATTGATTGATTGATTGATTGATTGATTGATTGATTGATTGATTGATTGATTGATTGATGTAAACCTTTAGCTGCTTTTGAAATGAAGACAGAAAAAAAACTTAACCCTAAAATCTGTAGGGTCAAAGTTGACCTGATATTTTTACGCATTTAATAATTACCTTAATTATTTGCAAAAGCTGAAATCAAAAATGGGAGCTGCCAGAATTTGGAATTTGGCAGCATTGATAAGGAGTTTTCAATCCTTTGCAACTAGGGTAGTAGATCCACTGTACCAAAGAGTCCCCCACTTCTGACCTTTCCATTTGAAGAAAGCTCCCTTCTACATAAATTAGAGTTTTTTTCCAAACTAAAACAGGAAAAACCTGATCCAGAACAGGATCACAGCAGAGACAAATAGTTATTCTCCACTTAACCCTTATCATGATTTAGACTGTTTCTATCTTCCCCTGCTTGTTTTTTACTATTTTAAGCCATTCACAAACTTACTAATTATATTTGTGGACTGAGTCTTCTCTGGTCCTCAAGTGTTTTGGAAGTAGTATACTGAGAGCCAGTTTGGTTTAGTGGTTAAAGTGCTGGCCTACGAACTAGGAGACAATGAGTTCTATTCCCACCTGAGGCATGAAAAACTGCCTGGGTCAGTAACTCTCTCTCATCCCAATCTACCTCATAGGGTTGTTGTTATGGGGGAAATAAGAGGAAGAAGGAGTATTAGGTATGTTAATTGCCTTGAGTTACTTATAAAATAATAAAGGCAGGATAAAAAATTAATAAATAATAAAAATAAAGAAAACTATGCTGTGTAAGATCTGACAACCTGGTCATCAGTAATGACTGATGCTTGCGTAAGGCAATCATTTAACTGTTCAGTGAAGACCAAGAAAATCTCTTGGCAGTGATTAAATTCCCCTAAGCTTATTAGAAATCAAACTAATGGGAGTTTGATGGCCACCCTTTCTGACCTCACTATTCATAACTACAGATAAATATGATCACATCCCAGAGGATTATGGGCTAATGGCAATTCTTATTTTCAGAATAGTAAAGTAGGATGACTCAACAATCTAAGATCTAGTAGCTTGCTTAGTACAGTTAAAATGTTTTACTTTGATGCATATATTAGCAGTTTATGGGCTCACTAAAACACATAAAAACTTAGTAGTCGAGGAATAGGCAAGATTTGGGGACCAAATCTTCCATCAATTTACCATCAACTTGTAACAGAAAATAATGATTTGCCTTGCACTGAGCATTATCACTGCTATTCTCTTAGGCCACCATTGACCAATTGTGTTGTGACTCACAAAGCAGTTTGCTTCTCATTTAGGGACATCTTTTTTTTTAATAACAAGTTTTATTAATTTTTCAATTTTACATCCAAATATTTAGGAAGCAGCATGGTGGTTGGGTAATCTGTAGTCCAATAACAAAATCTTGCATACATATCTCAGGTTACATCGTTAAAGGTTCCCTCTCTATTTCCCTCATTTAGGGACATCTTGATATGGACTACAAATGAAGTCCAAGTGCTATGTAGTTGATGCCATGTGGAGAAATCATACATCTTTCATTTAGTTGTCCTTAAACTTGAAAGATTAACCTCAGCACAATAAACTCTTTAATCTAACATATATCAGCAGATTCCTGTTTCCCTATTTTCTCACAGAAATAACACTTATGCTGCTGGCAGATTCACGAGATCCTTTTTCAATCCTGCTGAGTGAATTAAACCTTTGTTCTGGGCAGTTAAGGATTAAGAAGTTTGCTATTTTGGTAATGTGATGGGTTAGAGGTACTTAGATGACAGCTGAGATTCAAGCTGATTGCTGGGAAAAGAAATGAACCTTGTTACCTTAGATGAACTGCATTCTTCTACTCAGTAGAGCAAACTCATATCAGTGTGATGCTTGTAGGAAGGATGACTGTTCATGGATAATTGCACTTATGTCATTTTAAAAGCTCACTGGCAAAGCATAAGCTAAACTGCTATCAGACCTCATGAATACAGATTATAAGATGTAAGCACAGTAAAAGAGCTTCTGAACTTTCTAAGGACTTTATTTAATCAGCAAATGTTTCTCATCTTTCCATGACTTCTCCAGAATGAACAGTCATGCCCCACCTTATCTAATGATGGTGCAGAGGCAACTAACACAGAAGCAGCAAAGCTGTGGAGGAAAAAGTATCACTTTGGAAGCAGATAGTTACCCAGAAGTCTAGATAAGCTATCAAATGAGAGGATAAGAATGAAGAAGCGTGACATTCTCATAACTCCAATCCGCATCAATAACCATTTTCTGAAACAAGCACATTAATGAAAATTAACTGGGAATACTGAGCAGTGAAAACAAAAGCAACTTTATGGAAAATTGTCTGAATAAACTTATCATAAATTTTGCTTAAACAAATTCACTTCTTATATAACATTGCAGAAAGTAAGACATGACCAAATGGGACAGTGATCCATCTGTGGCTGAAGGATTGGCAGAAAGTTCTAGATTACATAAAACAAAATTTTTGCACCATGACTCAGAAATACTGAAGGTGATAGATTACATCAAAAGAGGTCCAAAACACTAACTAAAATTAATGAATTCAGAAGCAAGCTCTCTGTGTGCAGAGTATAAAACCAAAGAAAGCACTACAGATATGTCATTTTCAGGCTCTTTGTAAAATACAGCTATTACTAAGAATTTGTGATAAATACTCACAGTGTTGTAATGTTTTTGTTAAGTTGTATACCTGACTGGACAAAATCTAACAATCAACACGGTTTTGTCGTTGAACACTATATAGTTACAACTTATCCTATGTTTATGTCTTGTAGTGTTTTCAGCCTCAGTTGTGGTCATCAATGAGCCACCGGGCTGTATTTTTTTTAAAAAAAAAATCATACCATGTTCAAAACTCTTATCTTTTTAATACTCCCTTTTCCAAAAATGGCTTTATAAATAGGTTGAGTATGCTTTTAGGAGGCCACTTGGCAAGGGCAATGTGATAGCTGCAAGCCAGACCCCAGTTTTGGCTTCTAGGCATGAATCCACTGTGGTTTCACAGAAAGGAAAAAAAAGTTTGGAAAGAAACTAGCATATTTATAACAACAATGAGAAAGAACTTTCCAACTGTTTGGGATAAAACCCAAATTCTCCTCTTTGAATGGCAAAATAGTTTCTGATCTGGTTGAGGCAAAATCTGTTTTGGATATGTTGGGAGTGGGAATTGATTTTAAACACATATTTACAATGGTTTTCAAACATACAGAATTAGTCTACATTGGTACTCCAAAATATATCTTTCTTTCCATGAGTCTGTTGAGCATACAACAGCTCGCAACCAAGTATCTACTTATAATACATCTTCCCAGATGTCTTGGTATTCTAATCACTAATTTGCATTTATCACCTCAGGTAGCATGGGAGAATATTGCCACGTTCAACTATTTCACTGTAAGCTAAAAGAAGCTATAAAAACAAACGATTTGGAATTTTGCAAATTGGTACGTGATATCTGCTAATATCTGAATCTGTACCTTTCTTTTTTTTTTTCCCCAAGGAAAACACTGTCAGTTGACTTGCCCATCACCTCTTAAAACAGGGATAGAAACAGATGGTGCTTCAGATTTTGCTGATTTATGGCTCCACAGTTGTTCCTTTACTGCTGGTCTCTTTGGTGAAACTTGTAATTACTTTACAACTTTATTTTTTTTACACATTACTTGAGGAAGGGATGAGTGATAAATAAGTAAGGAGCAGGCATCATTTCTATGTACCATAAAGGATACACTCAAAGAGTAGGGAAAGATTAGCACCATAGGCTTTCAGTGAGTCCAATTTACTGGCTGAGGATGCTGTTTAGGCAGGCAAGTTTAATATTTGGTTCAGAACATTAAATCTTCAGTCTGAATCTGAGTCAAAGTGGAAAGCTAGATGAAAAAGCAAATGTTGGTCTTGCTCCACTAATCATATCTGACCACATCCCTTGACAGTGTAAAAACATGTATGTGAAAGACTTGAAGGCAAGTTTTTGGTCTTCTGTGGTCAGTTGAATTTTCTCAAATGATTTATGAGTTTGAACTATGGGATCATTTCTTTCTTTCTCTCATACACACATAAACATATGGAAGACCACCCATCCTTTCAGGTTCCACTTCACTGATGCCTCCTTTCAAAGGAAAGAAGCATACTAGATAGATTGATATGTATTCTTGAATACAATGAATACTCAGCATGTGAACCAAAATACAGAATTATGCTAACTACATATAAAGTATGTCTCCATTAAGAGTACACAACAAAATGTGTGCATATTTTGTTAGAAGAAAGTTCCGAGTTCAAATCTAGGCTCGGTCGGCCATACAACACACAGGCAAGATACTTGGAGCAGAGGCAGAGTTTATTTCGACAACTTAATGTGCACTTCAGTAATCAAAAAGTAGTCTATAAACTTACAGGTTTGAAATGGTTACCTTTATACAGAAACTTTTCCTTGGGTCCTCCCAGCGATAGAGCCCACCCTCTAAAAAGTATTGTAATTTAGCTGGATGGCTAAAAGGGGATGCTAGGTGGTTGTGCACCCTGCTGATCTTGTGGGTTTTCTCTACTCATTAACCATATCAAATAGCTTCCTGCTTAATTAATATTGCAGCTGGAGGTGGCAGCCACATGCAGAAAGGGATCTTTTGTTAATTAATACAGTAGGTGTAATTTCTGGTATCCAGAAAAGAATGCCTACCTGAACAGGCTGCTCACTTTGGCTGGTTTCATCCTCTGTGTGCTTTGGTGTTGACCTTGGGTGATAGATCCAGGTTTGGGGAACTCTATTTGTGTGTATTTGTATGTCTGTGGATTTGTGTGGGTGTGTATATCAAAAGCTAAACCCTTTATTATACAAATTAAATTAAATGTTCAAATTTAGAAGAAAATTGCCATTTCCTTCTAAAACCTTTCACACTAGTTTAATATCAGGCATTTCAGCTGTCCAGTATTGTTAATATTAACCATGAGAAGGAATATGAGGATCCCCAAGTGTCAGAATGTACTCCCATCAATTTCAGCCAGCTCTGGACAGGCATAAAGGTAGTCAGCAACATCTGGACATTCACTTGTGTATTCAGCAAGACTGAGAGACTGGCCATTGGTCTGACATGGGATGCATGCTGTGCTATAAATTTAAATTTGGGGAGCTACATTTTGCTAAATTTCTATTTCTTTTTTTCTCATTAATTGGATAACTGTTATTCTAACCTTTCAGCCTGGATTATTACAAATGGAATTATTTCTTCACATGTTAAGTTACTTTATGCAACTTATCAAGGATATTCTTTATTTCCTGTTATATTTGATTTGATACAGGAACCACTGCCTGGTTTTATCAATAAATGAAAGGATATTTGGGGTATTAAAAACAGCTAAATTTGAACATCAACAGTTATTATATGCTAATATATGTTGTGCTTTACAAATAATTGTCAGTGCTTTATGTTAAAATTTATAGATGCCGTAAATGACCATTAATTACTAGTGATACTTTCCAGTGAGCTTACAGAGAAAGAATAATGTTGTATAAACAAACATTACTTCAAGATTGATATACATATTAAAAAGTATTGCTAATCCTTTTAAGATATTTAAAGCAGATTAAGTTATTAAGAAAGATTTAATAGAAAAGACAAAGACTTTCTTTGTCCAAATTATGCTTATTTTATAATGATGAGGTTCTGAACTTTCCTAATTTTCACCTCCATCATTTAGCATATATATTGACTTCAGTTTTTTTGTGGAATTCAACAGCCAAGTATAGAAAACACTATATTGAAATCTGGAAGAAAAGATTCCGCATGAAGTAATGAGATTTTTATTACTGTGGTTTCCAACTAAACAAGGGAAAATCACAATTACTTAAATTATATTTTTAATCACAATGACTTCAGTCACAAATTACAAAGAGAAATCTTTTGATTCTTCAGGATGTGAATGGGGGAATTTTTTTCCTAAATCTTGCCCATAGAAATGGAATTCTGGTAAAATCCTCCAAAATATTCTAGAGTATTTTTTTTCTCACAGATTCATTAAGAAATAAATATCCCTTTGAAAAACAGTATGCCTATTATTTCTCCACTGATAAAAAAAACAATTCAAGATTTGGCCTGTGTTAGATGTCCAACTTATTATTAACTAAACTTTTTATCATGGAACTTCCAGCACTTATACCAATCATAATCCACTGCCCACAGGAATGTCTGGTTCAAAAAGGTGGTAAGGAAGATAACCTTATGCAAAATCCATTACCAGAGTGAAGAGGGGAGAGAAATATTTTAAGTCCACAACAGACATATAACATTTGTTGGTGGCTCAGAGAAACAGCTCCTAATTTTCTGAACTATAGAAAGGAGGAGAAGGTACATAATAATTAGACCTGCAAGACCAATGTTAGCTCCACTAAGTAGAAAAGACCAAGAGGTCAATTCCACAGGAAGACTAAAACTACTTCTATTGAGATTGGCTGTAATGTCACAATCTTGCCTCAGATTTTGCACATTCTCATTAAGGTCACTATTCTTCCTCCCTATAGATGGACACTGAGTGGTCGATTATTGTTGCAAGAAAACATTAAAGTACCAATCTGAGTTAAAGAGCTTCTTTCAAATTAATTTAACTTTTGATATTTTTTTATTCACAGTATGGGTTTCCAATAAAGTGTTCCAGTAAAGAAGATTTTTCATTTCTTTGGCAGCAAATGAAAAGAAAGCCATGGAAAAAAATAAAATAAAAATAAAACTTCGTTGGAAAAATTTAAACTGTTAGAATCAAGAGGCAAACAGATTCTGGTACTGGATCTAGAACAAAAGATTAAAGTGATTCATAGTCAACTCGATTTAGTGGAAGTGAGACTTATAAAAAGATGAATTTCATTAAATAGAAATATTTTGACAGGTAATAACCCAGATAAATTGTTGGCTTATTAACTGAAAAAAGAACAAGAAAAAAGAATTATTACTTCAATTTGGAATGGAAAGAGGTATGCCTCAATTCCAGAAGAGATGATAAATCAATCCGGTAAATATTATTCTCAATTAGTCAGAAAACAGACATCAACTCTGAAAAAGATTTCAGAGTAGTTAAATACAACATAGATAATGAAAAGTACAGATTTTTAAAAAGTAATCTCTGAAGAAGCCAATCAGCTGAAAGAAAAGAAAGAATACCACAATTAAAATTATATATGTTATAGGAACTAGCTTTTTTCTAATATGAAATTTTTTTAAAAGGGGACCAAACCATAAATTCAGGTAATGAATGAGAAACAGTGCTATTAAGTACTTTCTTCTTTGTGGCAGAAGGCTCTCATTTCTAGGAGGCAGAATAATCCAATTTGTCCAGAATTATACAGGCTTATCCCTTTATTGAATGTAGATTATAAACTCTTTATAGCTACACTTGCAACAAGGCTAAATGCCTTGAGCTGATTTAATTTATCTTAGTGAAACTGATGCATCAGAAGTGAAATGAACAGATGCATCAGAAACAATATCAATTTCATCTTGGATGCCATATGAATCAGAAAAATTAAATGGCGGCTATAATTTTTCTTGATATAGAAAAAGCTTTTGATAATTTGGAATACCCTTTTACATTCATGGTTTTAATTAACAGTGACTCCATTTTTCTCACATAAGTACAGAATATTTATCTTGACTGAGAAGCCAAGATAGTGGTAAATGAATTTTATCACCAAAATGTAAAATAAAAATATTCTTATTGGCATTAGAACCATTTGCAAAAATATAATGCAAGAAAATAAAATCTCAGCAATCGAAATGGCAAATCGAAATCATAAACTAAAATTTCATGCCAATAAGGTATTCAGTTCCCCATCCAAAAGACTGTTCACAATCAGTAACAGACATATAACACTTCATTATGTTTGTGATAAAGTTGTGAAAATTTTGGAATAATCTCAGTTTGAAAATCACAGGTAAATCACAGGTAATCATAGACTAATAGGGACTAATTATGGACTAAAACCATAGGCCAATCAAATTTTCAAACCCTTTGAAATATTGCAAAAGGAATTTGGGTCACGTAGAACTGCAGATTGACACTTTTGATTTCAATTTAATGCAGATATCTTGAATGATGTACAAAGAATATAAATAAAGTTCATGTCATGGTTCCGAAAGAAGAAACTTATTATTTACTAGTTATTTGCATGAGCTTTGGAATAATGGATTGTAATACTTTTGATTAACCACTCAATGATTATTAGTCTTAAAATTATATTTTGTATTATCTTAAAATGAGATTAATTGTGCTAGATATATAATAGGATGAAGTGGATGCTTAATAGCAATAGGAGTTAGACTTATATATTGTTTCATAATGCTTTCCAGTCCTCTCTAATGTAGTTCAAGGAGTCAGCATACTGTTTTCCCCCAAAAATAAGACCTGGTCTTTTTTTTTTTTTTTTGCCTCCAAAAGAGGCACCATGTCTTATTTTCAGGGATGTCTTACCTTAGGACTGGTGCATCTGCGATGCCGTTGCCTGAATTCTTCTGCCGCTCACAGCAGGAGGCCACGCAGTGCATTATGCCAATTGCACCAGGGTCACCGCTCCTGGCAGGAGGCCACGAGGCTCATCGCGCCAATCGTAAGCAGGTGCGAGCAGCATGACGAGCCTCGCAGCCTCCTGCAGTGAGTGGTGGCTGTGGCACAATTGATGTGACAAGCCTTGCAGCCTCCACCTATGACTGGTGGCAGCAGGGCGATGCACCATGTGCGTGGTGCAGAAGAGAAAAACTCGGGTAGCAGCGCAAGAGGTGTCGGGGCATGGGAGGCCTGGCTGCAGCAGTCCTGAGGTAAGCGGGTGCAGGGAGCCTGGGGAAGCTCCACCTCCCCATCCCCACACTAGCTTGATTTTTATGCGCATGCCTCACCCCAAAACTAGGGCTTATTTTGGGGGTAGGGCTTATATTGGGCACACGTATAAAAATCAAGCTAGGGCTTATTTTCGGGAAATGTCTTATTTTTGGGAAAACACAGTATTACCTCAACAATGTGGGTCCTCATTTTCCGACCTTGGAAGGATGGAAGGATGAGTCAACCTTGAAACAGTCAGAATTGAACTCCTGGCAGTGAGCAGAATTAGCCTGCAATAGTGTATTCTAACCACTGCACCACCACAGCATAGATCTGTTTTACTATTGTCCAATTTTATTTAAATTTAAATTTTAAATGTTAAAATGTTAATCTGATATTGAATTATGAATCAAATATTTGGAATGTATCAATATACAAAGAGTTTTTGATTTCTTGAAAATGGAAAGTAGAAAGACAGTGTCACCTGGATTTATAGTTTTGCTATGATGATACAAGCTCATTCTCTGCTTATGACCCAACATGGTGGAAAGTCTGGCCAATATTTTTTTATTTATTTTATTTACAGTATTTGTTTGATTCCCAACTCAATAAATGATTCTGGATGGTATACATCATAAAACATAAAAACAATTAAAACTCCATGTAGTGAAGTTTTAATGCCGTCTTTAAAAACTGAACAGTTTTTTTATATTATAATATTGTGTTTCCTTTCTTTATTTTTCTGTTACTGTTTGGGTTGGGATTTATTTTGTGTTCTTTTGTCCTCATTTCTGAATATTTGAGCAACTTTTTAAAAAAGTTTAGATACTCTCCGTTAGGCTCCTTTATCTAGATCACTATTAACAACTTCATAAGTCTAAGCATCCTTTTGAAACAATGAATGTTCCACTATGAGTTATATTTGATTGTGATAGGGAACTGTTGCAAACTTAATTCATCCTGGATTGTGGGTTGCTTCATTTAAATTCAAATACAATGTGTCATTTGATTTATCTTGAAACTTTATCTGGTGTGCCAATCTCTTTTAATCCGGAGAATCAAATGAAATGCATAACAAATAAAAACACATTTTTCTCATTACATTTGTTACAAATGAGACACAGCTCTATTGGTCTATTCCACTGGTGGATATTTTTCCTTTAAAATGTGAGGATCTTCTTCCACTCTGGTCTTAAACTTCAAAGCTAGAGGCTATGGAAAAAAAGCAAAGCAATCAATAGAACAGTGTCCTACGTACATTTTTCATGGGTTATGTGCCAAAAACTGGATTAAAGAGATAAAACTGTTTTTCTTCTACAGAACTGCAAATATGACCAGGTACAAGCATACAAACATTCTCTCAATCTGTCAGTCATTGGCTGCCCACTTGTGGTTTGCTGACTATGGGAATTTCAAAGAACACAGGCAAAGGATGCTCGAGAGCCCAATTTGTAGATCTTCAAAGGAACCTTCCAACCCTCCTCTCCACCTACATTGCTGAAAGGCTTCCAAGAGAAACCTTCCTAGGTTGTTCTGAGCCTCTTTTCAAAACAAGCGTCTCCATATCTGAAGCAGAACAGAACCTCTTTCTGTGTTCAAGAGGGCGGAGGCCCCTATCCCCACTGACCTTCAGTTTCTATAGAAAGCCACAGACGGAAAAGCTGCACTTTTCTCTGGCTAAGGGCTGTCTTGTCCATAAAGTAAGGGACAGAACCATGACAAAAATATTTCATTGATGTCTGAATATAATTAAAAGTTAAAATGGTTAATCTGATTTCCATAATTATTTGAAAGGACATTGGGCAGGAATTTAAAATCCCTCCTCACCCCCAAAATATATAGGAAAAAAAAAGCTATGTAAGCACATCCTGTGCTGTCTTGCTTCCCCCATTCTGTCAATTTAAGGTTCCAGATTCCAGCTGAGACTAACCTTGAGAGTTTCTGCCCCAACAAATGTCTTTCAGGATTATGCCTCCCAGAACCTACACACCAGAAAAACTGTAGGAATGTGTGCTAATTAATTTTAATTACCAATAAAATAACCCACTTCATTCTTAAAACTACTCTCTAACATACCTTAACATTCTCACACACAAACCATTCTCACCCAGAGACACACACAAGTATGATAAGAAGAACTGCACAAGGAAGGAAAAGGGAAAATATAGAAATGAGGCTTAGGAAAAGGGAGGGGAGAACAGAGGAGAGGAGAGGAGAGGAGAGGAGAGGGGAGCCTACTTAGACATTACAGCAAGAGCTGAATTCATCAGACATCCAATTGTTCTCAGGTGATGGTTAATATTCAAGGACATTCATTTGTTTATTTGTTTGTTTGTTTGTTTGTTTGTTTGTTTGTTTAATATGCCACCCATCTCCCAATAAGGCAACTTCATACTCTTCAGCAGAGATATCTGCACCTCCTACTCTTTGTCTCAATAGCTTTTTCCTGTTATTCTCATCTAATTCATATCTACTGAAGGAGAAAATTTATCTTCCCAAGGAGTCAGTGCAGTATTCTTTAGTTATGTTTCTAATATTTTTCCTCTTTTACTACAATAATGTTTTCAATTTCTTATCAACATATGTATTATCAACCCTGGGGTTCATATCTAAATCTGTCATGAACTCTGTGTGGCCTTGTCTCTGTAACTCACTTGTCTTACTGTTTAATTAAACAGAAGCCTTCCATTATGCCTAGTGAATTCACTGGGGTAGCAATTAATCAGCAATTAACTTGTATTTATCCATTACATAGATCAGAATCGTGCAAACCATGGTATTCCCTGTGACACTCTGTGGAAACAAAATTTGAAGATGCAAGATAGGAGAAGTATTGATGCTTTTCAATTTTGATGTTGGACAAGATTGGACAGACAAGAAAACATACAAATGGATCATCAAACAAATCATTCCAGAATTCTTACTCAAGTCACAAAGGATCAGAGTCAGATTATCCTACTTTGGATACATTATGCAAAGCACTAGCTCCCTAAAGAAAGCTCTAATCCTGTGAAGGGTGAAGGAAAGAAAAGAAGAGGACAACCAGAAGCAAGGTAGATTCAGTTACTGTGGTCATGGATGCTCGTTGAAAGATCTGAAAAAACGGTTAGGGACAGATTATCCTAAAGAAAATGTGGTCACTATGTGATCATAATGACTTGATCGCATACCATCAATTAATCTCTCATCCATTGACAGTAATGTGACTTTCTCTAAGCATTACAGCTTTTGGATCCAAGCTACACTCATTTAAAAATGAATATATTTCATATATTCATCTATGCTTGGTTATTAAATATGTGGCTTGGCTCACAATAAGTTTATTTACAGCTCTAAAAATGGGATGAAATTGAGTTTTCTGACAGAGAAACAATATCCTCAAATATAATTTTATTATCCCTTTCAACCAGTATGATCAGGAGGAAGTCAGATTTCTTTATTTTATTAAATTGGCCTCTCATGAAGGAGAGAAAGTGTAGTATTGTTTTCACAGTGGCTGGAGTTGTAATATCCCCCCCCCCTCTTGTTCTAGCAAGCACTTTGTGGAGGCATCTGGTTCTAATGATTTTCATTTTTAAAAAATTTCCTTTTTTACTACATGG
The DNA here is from genome assembly GCA_023970755.1 of Azemiops feae. Lineage (NCBI taxonomy): Eukaryota > Metazoa > Chordata > Lepidosauria > Squamata > Viperidae > Azemiops > Azemiops feae. The sequence goes on along the minus strand of JALGBA010000047.1, from coordinate 546,577 downwards.
CCCACATAAATGCCTCAAACTCCAAAACGGAAAACATGCTCCATTCTGATTATCTTTAAATGCTGTAGAATTCTAAAATAGATTAGTGTTTTTCTTATGGTTATGGCAAAAACTAGACCTGGGTTGGACTGGTTTCCAGCAGAAAGAAAGCACATAGAAAAAATTGGTCTCACCAGGATGTTAGAAGCCACATTTTAAATATTGGTTAATTGTTTTAAAACTTATGTTTGGATATTCAGGGAAAGAGAAGGGATTGGTATTTTTTGTTTTTGTTTTGTTGTGTTGTTTTTTGTTGTTCTTTTTTTGAGGATCTTCAGCAGTGGAATTGCCTTTTTTATGTTTAACTATTGTGTGTGGTTTTTTTTTTAATTATATTCATGTATATAGTAGTAAATTATTCTTGTATTCTTCAGAATTAGTTCAAACTGTCAGGTTCCTTCTCTATCAAGTACTGTCATATTAACTACTCTGGCTGAATGCTCAGGTATTTCTTATGTATTCAATACTTTTCCATGTTATTACACCTCAATCACTTCTGTCTTTTTTTAGGTTAATGAAAAGAAGGACTATTTAATGAAAAGAAAGACTAGGGGTGACATGATAGCAGTGTTTCAATATCTCAGGGGTTGCCACAAAGAAGAGGGAGTCAAGCTATTCTCCAAAGCACCTGAAGGCAGGACAAGAAGCAATGGATGGAAACTAATCAAGGAGAGAACCAACCTAGAACTAAGGAGAAATTTCCTGATAGTTAAAATAATTAATCAGTGGAACAACTTGCCTCATTAGTTGTGGGTGCTTCAATACTAGCGTTTTTTTAAGAAGAGATTGGACAACTATTTGTCTGAAATGGTATAGGGTCTCCTGCCTGAGCAGAGGATTGGATTAGAAGATCTCCAAGGTCCTTTCCAACTCTGTTATTCTGTAGATAGTGTGCTTCAATTTGTTGCAGCCAAACCCTTACAGAGACAGGTATAGACTGAGTCAGTGCTTGTCATGATCTCAGATACTTTTTAGAATAATCTTTACAATGAATGTTGTAACAGCAAGATGGTTATAATATTTGCCTTGTAAACAGAAGATTATTGAAATTGTAGTTTATTATTACTCTTTTTCTTTCTCTGACATCCTACTTACTATCGGACACCCTTAGCCAAAGATCAGTATTGCTCCTTCTATCTGGGATGGTCATCCTCTTCCACTGAGTGTGCAGCTTCAGGAGGGATGCACATGGAGTGCTGAGGGAGGAAGAGGACACCCGCATAGCCAGCCAGACCAGCCAAATCAACCCTGATGATTAATGGGGTGACAGATGTTGCAACCAGACCCACTTCACATCCTGACTTCCTACATTTTTTGTACTGTAGTGGCACACTTTTTCATCATTTTTCAACTCACTTGAGGCAGATGCATTTTATCCCCAGCTGTCAAGATTTTTGCGACTTAGAAGCTGAGGGTGAAACCCTTCTACCTTGAATTGGTAGTAATTGGAAATTTGATGAAAAGATATCCTGCAATTAACTGAGAAATGTCAAAATTTATTTTAATTCTTCTTCCCATGTCTTAAGGTGAAATTCCCTAGTTACTTCTGAGTGAATAAAGATAATTTGCTATTTAAAACACACTTTTCAACTTATGCCTGGCAGTTATTTGAATGAGAAGACAAACAAACGCTTGATTTATTTATGTTCTAAAAGACAAACCAAGTTTTGTGTCTCATTTAACCTTTTTAAAGTAAATTGAAGGACAAAAATAGAAATTAGAGTGCTAATAACTATTTGGGAATTATTCTATCTAGAGTAGAGATAATTAACAGTTGATAAGGAAAATATTCCACTGAGGCAAGCTGAACTCCAAGTGACTATTTGGATATATCCATGTTGTTTTCCTTCCATCCACATGGAAGTGGTTGGCCATTGCAGTGTCTAGCCTGGGGTTTTTGGTGGATTCCTATCATAATTCTAACCAGCTTGACTTGGTTAGTGTTTCCACCTATAGAGGAGATGTGATCTAGTCTACCATAAAAATATCAGAAGGACTACTTGTTGAGCATTAAATCCTTTCTAATGTGTTAAGAAAGTTGGGACTTAAAAGTTTTTTTACACCTAACCCCAATGATAGCAATGAGCCAATGCTCTTTTAAACCCTGAAACTAATTGCCTAGACCCTAGAATAATTTGATTCTGCATGAATATTATATCAGTCTTCTACCTAAATCAGAAAGTTTTCCTGAGATAAGAACTTTGTTCCTTTAAGAAATAATGCCAATACATAGTCTTTCAGATTGGCGCATGGGGACCTTCCAAGATAGCAGCTTCTCCATTAAGAACAGTCTTGAGCAATTTAATAAGATGCATCAAAACAATATGTATAGGATATTTATCTTTCTCCTTTTGAAGTATTCTGAAAGTTTTTAAAAGTAATAGAAATATAGTTAATTACTGTCCTGTATTATTATGAAATTTTCTTTAAAACTTGCCTAGTTTTAGCATAGTTGCAATTCAAATGTGTGCAACAGGAAGCAATTGGGCAACATTTAGGGGACTGAATTAAACTATATTTGCTTACTCATAAATTACAAGGAGAAATGACAGCTGGATACAGAACAGAAGTCATGTGGCATTTGAAAACAATGCCTTTTTTATAGAAGGATAGTCTTTTATTTTATGTAATGCTTCTTACCAAAGAGTCATAGTCAGGCTAATGGTGGGATAGCTTAAAAATAATTGTAAGAAGGAATGAGACCAGGCTTAAAATTGTTCAGCTGTTTGTTTTATTATTTGTTCCCAAAACCTTAAATGTACTTTAGAGAACAATAGTAACTATTGGTCGGGAACTCTGTATGGGTCAGTTTGTGGAGTTCTCTTTTAATCTGGAAAACTCCTTATTTGGAAAGAAAGAAAAAGAAGAGGAGAGGAGAGGAGAGGAGAGGAGAGGAGAGGAGGGGAGGGGAGGGGAGGGGAGGGAAGAAAGAAAGAAAGAAAGAAAGAAAGAAAGAAAGAAAGAAAGAAAGAAAGAAAGAAAGAAAGAAAGAAAGAAAAAGAAAGAGAGAGAGAGAGGGAGGGAGGGAGGGAGGGAGGGAGGAAGGAAGGAAGGAAGGAAGGAAGGAAGGAAGGAAGGAAGGAAGGAAGGAAGGAAGGAAGGAAGGAAGGAAGGAAGGAAGGAAGGAAGGAAGGAAGCTTGACAAAGAATGCTAGATTTACAGTGATAAATGTTAAATCATTTGTGAAAAAAATAAGATGGAAAATAACCATAGGGAGGATATAAAAAGAAGTAGCAGATGGGGGCAAATTAGGTAACATGGAAAAAAACCAAATACAGGAGTCAGCCTTATACAAGTGTGGCTGTTTATCCACCTACTCTTATAACACTGTTTATTTGGCCTGGAAGATGGTCTCCAACAGAACTTGTCCTTATCATCATCTGCTGCCTGAGGTCCTTGTGATTGGAAATGCTAAGGGATGAACCTGGAAATTTGCAAAAAAAAAAAAAGGCCTATCCTCTATCTGTGAGGCATGCTCCTTCCCTGAAAGCAATATTAAGCCAAGCTGGAGCAGAGGGAAACTTTTTTGAATCTTTGGCATGGTTTGGGGGATTTGTCTCTCATCACTTAGATTTGGGATTTAAATAGAAGGTGCTGCTACACTGATAAGGTAAGCACCAAAGGCTAACACACATGTACACATAAAATGGGCCCAAACCTAAAAACCTTACACTGATTGACAGTTAAAAATAGCAACAGATTAGTTTTGGTTCTTATTCAGAATTCATTAAAATGTAAATAAGCCAAAACTAAAAAAAAAAAAAAAAACCCAACAGTGATTTGATTGAGGTTCCCCCAAAGTTGTATTTGATTAAAGTACATTTTAATGATTAAAATAGAGGGATAAAGAAATATCTTGGGCAGATTGTGAATCAGATAAAACAGAAATAGCAAAGTTGATGTATGAAGAAAAGTAAGCAGTGGTGTTATAGAATTCAAATTGAACTAGGATGAATGTTGATAGTACCATTTCTTGAGGAGGGGGCGAAACACTGACTCTTTAAGAGGCAAAGGAACAACACCTTCTCTCAAGGAAGAATTTACCACCATTTTACCTTTCAGGTAGCCTTCACTAGCAAGGAGAGGTATGAGTCTAATAAACTGGTGGGTAAGCTCACAGTCATGAGGCTCAACAGTTTCAAATTCCTTCCAGATAATAGGGCAATGCTATACCTCTGGCACTTCATAGGACCTATATCAAAGTTGGTGTCCAACTGACAGTGAATCTGAGTGATTCCTGCATATTGGTCCAAGTGACCCTGACAAGAACTTCTATCCGAGACTTCCGGTTCCGGTCGCAGCGCCCGCGGACGTGCAGAGAACTCGTTCTCTTGGCCGTCCGGTTTCCCCCCGCCGGTAGACCCTGGATAGGGTCGAAAGTCGCCCTGTAGGGACGACCACCGTAGAGGAGGGCACTCGTTGATCGCGGAGGGAGCGGCGGTTCCCTCTGCGGTCCGAGAAAACCACCTTTGGGCCGACGGGGAAAAGATCGGCCAGTAACATGGCCGATCACTCAGCTGCTCCAGCCGAAAGTCACAGCAACATCTAAGCGAAAAGAACCACCGTGGAAGATCCGGGTGAGACCTTTCCTTCCCTCTTGTTAATTTACCTTTTTCCCTGCTAACAGCTTTAAGAACTATTTCCCTATTTTGAGAAAGCAGCGTTTGATTGCTGGGGAAAACGGGCTTTGGAAAAACAATTATTGTTTTTTTTTACTATTTTATTTTGTCTACATAAGCAGTTGGAACTCGAGCATCCGGATTATTGTGACTTTCTCTTTTGGCTTGTTTATCTTCAGTTTAGGTGAAAATCCTTAGGGAGGGGGTGGAATGTTCTTTGTTTCCCCCCCCCTCCTGAACAGTACTGCCTAAAAAACTTTTTACTCTCTGGGCGGACTTATGTAGATTATTTTGGATACAATGCATCCTGGGACTTGGCATGAAGCCCAGAAACGGACTGATACAATGTAACTTGCTCTTTGAACTCCCACTTCCTGATTTTGGCCTGATGCCCAGACTGGATTACAATATAACAACTGACTGCCAGTTTTTATCTCTGTGCTGGTCTTGACTATTGGGTTTTTTTTTTTCCTCTATCTTTCTTTGGAAATATATTTCTGTCTGCATTTTATATTTTATAACGCTGCAATCTATTTTTTAAGCTGAACTTCTCTAAAAAAAAAAAAAAGAAGAAGAAGATGGAATCCTACTCACAGATTAATTATGGACTTATATTAGAAAAAATCTTAGAAGCAAGACTGGAACTTAAAGAACATATTAGATCGTTTAGATTCAAGGAGGACTCAGAATTAAAAATTGAAGCTCAACCTTTGATTGACTATGATAGACAATCAGATCTACAACTTAATGAGATGGATGGAATACATTTACAATCTATTGAATCTACTGAATTTATTGAAGAGGAAGAGGACACATCCTACATGATGGATTTCTTTGATGATCAAAGGCAGAACTCAACTAAAACATTTACAACTTTAAAAGCAACAGGATTGGACTTCCAAATACGAGGCACAAAAAACGTTGACAACATGACAGTACAGACAACACTGGATAAAAGAGAAAAAGAATATGATTGGACTCAATGGTGGGAAAAGGCCTTTAGCCAGTTACTAAGATGGGAGGACTTAGAAGCCCTGTTGTGGAAACCTACCTGGCACAAAAAGAAAGCTAGAATTAGATTTAAAAATAAGAGTTAAAATTTTATTTGATGGGTAAAAAGGGCTTCTGGACATTGATTGAACTAATATTTTTGAGATCTTTAAGGTCACTTTGGTATGAGTCAACACTAGATTTAAATTATGGATTTGAGTATGATTTGGAATGGCAATAAGAATAATTGGAAAATTTATAATTAAAGGAGTTAGATTGAGATTGAGACTGGTGAAATATTATTGATATTTTTATTTATAAGAATTGAATGGTAATTAGTGAGATATTAAATGGATTAAACTGAAACAATTGAGGAATCTTTTAGGGACGTGGATTGATCTATGAAAATATTGGATAGAATATATGAAATAGAATATAGTTGAAAAATATTAAGATATAATAGTTATATTACTTGTTTATGATAGAAATAATTATTGTCCTATTATTATTATTATGATGTTATTATATTACTATGTCTAATGAAATAGTTTTAAAATATATAAATTCATGTTTATTTACATAATATGTATGTGAAATATAATAAGAGATATAATTTGATTGAGAAATATAAATTGAAATTGGAATAATAGATAGAGGTGAGAAACAATTTATATTTTAGGAATGCTCGAATTGTTTACCATAAGAGGGAACCTTTAAAGTAGTAGTTTAAATTGTATATGTATGACTGTATTTTTTGTTGTGTTCTCTGGAGTGCCCTATCTCCACGATGTGTTACAAGCACTTGGCTGTAAAACAAACAAAAACTAATAAAACTTGTTATGATAAAAAAAAAAAAAAAAAAAGAACTTCTATCCGAGATGTCTTGAGCCATCCTAAACAAGACCTTTATGAGTATAGCACTAGCACTTAGACTTGTATATTGCTTCACAGTGCTTTACAGCCCTCTCCAAGTGGTTTACAGAGTGAGCATATTGCCCCCAACAATCTGGGTCCTCATTTTACTGACCTCAGAAGGATAGAAGGCTGAGTCAACCTTGAGCCAGTGAGAATCAAACTGCTGGCAGTCGGCAGAATTAGCCTGCAATAATTCTAATTCTAACCACTGCGCCACCACGGCTCTTATCTACCATATTTATCACTTCCAAATCTAGAACAGAACAATTTATTTCTATCCCACCTTCATTATTTTTATAAGTGACTCAAAGTAGTGGAGATGCCTAACACTCCTTCCTCCTTCTATTTTCCCCACATCAGTAACCCTGTGAGGTGAACTGAGCTGAGCTGAGAGAGATGATTGGCCCAAAATCATCTAGCTGGCTTTCATGCCTAAGGTGGGACGAGGTCTCCTGATTTCTGTGTTTTAACCACTAGTTCTTTTATAATTTTTTTGGTTCACAAGTAAACAAAAATGCATTCAAAAATATTGCATTTTGCCAATTTGTTATACAAATATTTTGACATTTGTACAACCATAACACTAAGTGAACCATATTTGACTATTTTATTCAACTCTAGAAAATCCTTGTTCTGCACTTTCTGGTGATAATCTGGTATCATACTGCAGATCCATGAGGTGGTTACTAATATCCCAGAACAAAGATGGCCAGGGGAGGAAGAAATAAAATACCTTCCTTTAAGGCATATCCAAAGCTACCTTCTTCCAGCTACAATATTCTCATGATACCATACAGTGCTTGTTCTTTGTCTAAGAATGAAGGGCATTAATTGAAAAAGCATGATTCCTTTGCTATTCTAACAATTCAAAAAAAGTACTCTGTTCTTCTCATTACACGTTTCTCCAGGGCGCACTCCTCAAAAAGAAGACATAGTGGTCATACAGCTGAACCTCTTCCTCCCCTTAACAACATTCCTTTATAAACTGAAGTTACTTTCAAAGTCAGAGATTGTGGATAAAACTCTGGGCAACAGAACAAATCTGTAAACAATCCAGGCAGTTTCTTTATACAGAAAAAGTTTGGAAATATTGGACAATCTGCCAAATGTTATGCAGCCAGCAGTAAAAATGAATTGTGTATATTAAGGAACTGCTTAGATGGAGTTTTGGAAGAAACACTCTTCTCTCCAGTGGTGGGATTCAGCCAGTTCGCACCAGTTCGGCAGAACCGGTAGCTAATTTTTTGTTGCCCACGCCCAGAATGGACTTCTGGAAGCGGCATCCTCACAGAGAACCAGTTGTACACATATTTTAATCCCACCACTGCTTCTCTCTCCCTGAGTATTGCAAGAGGAACCATGAAAACATTTCTCAAAAAACCCAAACTGCACATTATACCAATTAAATGTTTTGAGTATCACTCTCAGAAACTTGCAAAAGGTGCTATTTTTAATGGGACTGAAAGAGGAAAGCATTATATACATCAGAGGTCCCCAACCTTTTGGGCGCCAGGGTCTGGTTCTGTGGAAAGAGGTTTTTCCACGGACTGGAAAGTGCATGGTTTTCTGTGCTACCTGCATCTCACAGATGTGGCTTTGCTTGTTTGTGTGGACCGGTTGTTTGCATGCCGCGGCCCGGTACTGGTCCATGGACCGGGGGTTGGGGACCCCTAATATACATGACTGCAATGAATCACATTAACAACATTTAATTTTAATCAAATGAAATATAGTATTTGACCTAGTCCCTTCAATACTTTTAGAAATGCAACTTGAAACATCACTCTCCAAAAACTAGTGAAGCCATCAGTCCAGGAAAAATAATCATCCTAATATACCCATTTAGGTACAGTATCAAATAGATTGCCAATGAATATGGTGGTTTTATAGCGAAACAAATCCAGTGCCTTCTGTGCTTTTAATAATTTTTGAAGACATCGCTTATAATGAATAATAATGAATCCAGGATAATTATGTACTAAATGAACAACTATTATTTTGTCTGTCCTCAGCCTGCTGACTAGCCACATTCTTGTGGTTTTATTCATTCTTTTTACACTACTTAAAATGTTAAGAATCTTGTACTTTTTTATTTAATCAAGTTAGGGAAGCTAAACATCCAAATATTTACACGTTTGTTTTGAAAGAAGAAGTACCATTGGATAATTTTTAAGAAATAAGCTGCAGTGTTTTGGTTCACATTTCCAAAAAAATAATGATGGCATTTTGTTTCTTCTAAAGGGATGGATTTTCATGAAAGAGACAATAGAGGAATGGACAAAGATATCAGAACATCTGCATCCTGAAACTGTTTCACAAATGCAAAAATATGTGAAAGACATTTGTTAAGCATACTGCTGTCTGCTGCTAAAGGGACACAGAAGAAGAATAACTATCATAGCAAAGAGATATTCTGGGAAAATAATGGCATAGAATAAGCAATCTGATATTGTGATCTAATCATAGAATCAACTGTAATCATGATTGGCAAGAGAAAGCTAGTTTTTTCATTAAATAGCAATAGCATTTAGGCTTATATATTGCCCCATAGCGCTTTACAGCACTCTCTATGCATTGTAGAATGTACATTGTAGAATCTGAGTCCTCATTTTATTGACTTCAGAAGGATGAAAGGTTGAGTCAACCTTGAGACCTGTCAGGATTGAACTTCAAGTTGTAGGCAGAGTTTGCCTGCAATACTGGCCTTTAACCACTGCGCCACCTGGGCTCTCAAATCAAATGTTAGATAACTGATTCCAAACTGGCTATAAGCCACAAAAATATTGGGGGACTGAAGGTTAAAACATATAAAGAAGGGTTGCAGGGATTGGGTATGTCTAGTCTAATGAAAAGAAAGACTAGGGAATGACCTGGTAGCAATGTTCCAACATCTAAGGGGCTGCCACAAAGAAGAGAGGGTCAAGCTATTCTCCACAGCACCTAAAGGCAGGACAAGAAGCACCGGATGGAAACTAATCAAAGAGAGAACCAACCTAGAACTAAGGAGAAATTTCCTGACAGTGAGAACAGTTAACCAGTGGAATGGCTTGCCTTCAAAAGTTGTGGGTGCTCCATCACTGGAGGTTTTTAGGAAGAGATTATCTGAAATTGTATAGGGTCTCCTGCTTGAGCAGAGGATTGGATTAGAAAACCTCCAAGGTCCCTTCCAACTCTATTATTCTATCTTTTTGTAATATCAGTGTCCATCTCAATAAGTAATAGGTACATAAATCAGAGATTCCAAAACTTTTTATGAAGCTTTCAATAAAATAATATTGTTGGGCAATTTTGCAATCTTTTCTTTTGTTTTTAACATACTAATTTTTGGAGGAAAGGCAGTGTAATATATTGCTGCTTTTATAAAACTGGTGTGCTTTTATTAATAGAAGTTTAGTCTGGAATGCAGTGGGACATCTGTGAGTAGAATCGAAAAAGAAGCAATTTTTGTATCAGACCTGTCCCAGCTTGGGCATTTAGGAAAGAATGACCCTCAACTCCATTTGTAGTGAAAGATATACTTTTACTAAAGCCAAGTGCTTAAAGTATAAGCAAAGACAGATCTGCATATTCCTGTGTAAACCCAGTGATTTTCTGTTTTTCCAGGCCCTCTCCCCTTGGTCCTTTCATAAATGTCCAATGGTATTCAAGCTAAGTGTTTCGGTAACAGTTCTAAAGTTTGGCGCCTCTTTGGTGGGCATTTGCATTCAGCCCTCACACTTGTGTCCTTGGATCTGCCATCCGTTGTCTCTTGTTTTGCATTGGCACCTCTGGTTCCTGTCATCCTGTCATCTCCCCCCCCCGCCCTATATTCCCCTACTCCCCCTTTCCTCCTCTTTATGGCAGGATGCCATCAAAGCAAAGTCGGACTGAAGTGTTGCAATGGCAGATCTGACATTTTGGCAATTCCCTTTCTCCCCTACAGTCGCACCTATCACCTTCCACATTATTCCATATCAACTTCAATACTGAGACCAAATTTGCTCAGGTTGTTTGGGACCATATCTTGGTTTTTTTTAACTATCAAGAGCAATTAATTAGGATTCATGAATGAATATTTTCTGTGATTGATTGATTGATTGATTGATTCATCACATTTCTATACCATACATCACACTTAAGTGACTCTGGGTGGCTTACAATAGAAACATATAGTATAAAAGCATAGACATCATTTTCTTACAAGATTGCTTAAATGAGTATGAGGTCCTGAGCCTAAACATCAAATAATCTATGGGAGCCCTGTTTTTGCTTTCTGAAAACTATTTTGAATGAGAATGTTATTTTATGCAGACAAGACAAGTCTGAAGCTTAGTAAAAAGAAAAGGTCAGAATGTGAGTTTGCTGTCCTTGGTCACTTTCCATAAAATCGACAAATCCTCCCAGGTATTCCAAAACAAATGTTGTGAGCCAAATCTTAAACTTTTCTCCCCTACTTTTTCCTTTTGCACAAAAGAGATCCTGTTCCAGGGCTGAATTCTGCGGGCAAAATCCAGTTATGTATAGCAAAAAGACCTACTCATAAGCAAAAGACAAATGACTATCATGAATTATGCAATGAAATTATTGCTGTACAGAATATTTCTATTCAGTGCCATAGCCAGCCATGATTTCTATTCCATCCACCCTTCATCTGCCAGTTATGTATATGCCATACTTTATACCACATAAACTATAGGCTGAGGCATATCTGATAGCAATAGCACTTATATACCACTTCACAGTGCTTTACAGCTCTCTCTAAGTAGTTTACAGTGTCAGCATATTGCCCCCAACAATCTGGGTCCTCATTTTACTGACCTCAGAGGGATGGAAGGCTGAGTCAACCTTGAGCCAATGAGAATCGACCTACTGGCTGTCAGCAGAATTTGCCTGCAATACCGCATTTTAACCACTGCACCACCACAGCTCTGATACTGGAACAAGAATGGACAATCCATGACCAATGGGCCATATACAATCCCAAACCTCTGTCTCTCATCCAGCATATTAAATGAATTACATTCCAGCATAACTGAGGAATACCAGATTGCAGATTATTACTTTCTATCCACATTTCAAACATTGGCACAGAGCCAGGATTATGGCATGGGAAATGTTAGACTAAATAGCCTAAGATAAAGAAATGCTATGTAGGTTGCATTGAACTTCTGTAGAAGAGCAGAATATCTGGATCTAATGAATAACTAGCACACTCTGCATATATGTTGAATAGATATACATGTTGACCACCCACTGCAATTTTATTTGGATGACATGTGAGGGCCATGCAATTTCACAATGCTTCCTAAAAGGATGAGAATAAGGATGCTCTTTCTCAACTTGACTTTCATACACATTTTCAAAAGAAAGTTAAGTGATATTTCACAGATAGTCCTTGACTTACGACCAGTCGCTAAGGGACCATTTGAAGTTATGATGGACCTTCCTAAAGAATTTACAATCCAGTCCTGAAGTTCTGATGCCCACCATTGCATTCATTCAACAATCATAACCCCAAAAAAGATTATAAAACTGGGTCGTCATATGAGTGATCCATTTTTCAATCATCATGACTTATAACCATCATAAATCAAGGACTACTTCTTTTTTATAATATTGCTGTATTTTTATTAACATCATAGAAGTTTGATCTATGATACAGTGGAGGTTTATGTCAGTGGAATGGGACAAGAAGCAATTTTGGGCAATTATTTTTCTTCCCTGCAGTCCCATGTTCCACCTCCCACATTATTCTGTATCATCTTCAATACTGAAATTGTATTTGCTCAAGTACTTTGGGATCATACCTTGTTTATAAAGATGATAAATAAATATAACCCTTGAAAGAGAAATAGCTTGGATATGGAAGACCCACACAGTTCCTCTTTTTTAATACAGTATAAAATTAAGCCAGATATTAGAATAGAATAGAACTGGAAGGGACCCTGGAGGTCTTGTACTCCAGTCACCTGTTGAAGCAGGAGAACCTATACCATCTCAGACAGGTGATTGTCTAGTCTCTTCTTAAAAATCTCCAGTGATGGAGCACCCACGATTTCTGGAGGCAAGCTGTTCCTCTGGTTGATTGTCCTCACTGTCAGGAAGTTTCTCCTTAATTCCAGGTTGCTTCTCTCTTTGATCAGTTTCCAACCATTGTTTCTCATCCTTCCCTCTGGTGCTCTGGTGAACCACGTGACCTCCTCTTCCTTGTGGCAGCCCCTCAGATACTGGAATACTGCTATCATCTCTCCCCTATTTATTCTTTTCTTTAGACTAGCACTAGCCAAACCCAAGTCTTGCAGCCATTCTTCATATGTTTTAGTCTCCAGGCCTTTGATCATCTTAGTTGCTCTTCTCTGAATTTTTCCCAAACTCTCAATATCTTTTTTGTGATATGGTGACCAAAATTGGCTGCAGTATTCCAGGTGTAAGTATTTATAAAGCGGTACTAATACTTTGCGTGATCGTGATTCTATGTTTACACAACCCAGGATTGTATTAGCTTTTTTGGTTGCTGCTGCACACTGCTGGCTCATAGTCAAGTGATCATCCACTAGGACTCCAAGGTCCCTCTCACAGTTACTGTTTTTAAGCCAGCTCTCTCCCAATCTGTACTTGTACCTTTGATTTTTCCTGCCTAAATGTAAAATTTTTCTTTTCTCCACATTGAAACTAATTTTGTTGGATAGGGCCCATTGTTCAAGTTTGTCTTACCATTCAAATATTCTCTTACCATTTTCTTGCTTCTTTTAATTTTTGTTTCTAGTATGTCTTTGCAGTGGGTTTTTTTTTTTTTTGGTATGTTGGGCTATAGTTTCTTTTTGTGTGAAGACTGATGCAAAGTATGAGTTAAGCAGCTCTGCTTTCTCCCTGTTGCCTGTTATTTCCTTGCCATCTTCTCTCTTTAGTGGGCCTACAGTTTCCTTGACTCTTTTCTTGTTGTTAATATGTTGGAAGAAACGTTTTTTATTGTCCTTGATTTCTGTTGCAAGTCTTTGTTCGTTCTGAGCCTTTGCTTTCCTGAGTTCATCTTTGCATGTTATGGCTGTCTGCTGATAATCGGCCTTAGTTATGTGCCCCTCTCCATTTTTTGTATTTGTCCTTTTTGTCTTTCAGTTTGTCAGAGAGATTTTTGTGCAGCCATACTGGTTTCTTCTTGAATTTCTTGTTTTTCTTTCTCAATGGTATTGTGCTGGTCTGGGCTTTTATGATCGCATTTTTCAGGTCTGGGCTTTTATGATTGCATTATATTAGAGATGATAGGGAAATAGAATAGAATAGAATAGAATAGAATAGAATAGAATAGAATAGAATAGAATAGAATAGAATAGAATAGAATAGAATAGAATAGAATAGAATGGAATGGAATGGAGTGGAGTGGAGTGGAGTGGAGTGGAGTGGAGTGGAGTGGAGTGGAGTGGAGTAGTGGAATAGAATAGAATAGAATAGAATAGAATAGAATAGAATAGAATAGAATAGAATAGAATAGAATAGAATAGAATAGAATAGAATAGAATAGAATAGAATAGAATAGAATCACAGAGTTGGAAGGGACCTTGGAGGTCATCTAGTCCAACCGCCTGCTCAGGCAGGAAACCCTATACCATTTCAGACAAATGGTTGTCCAATCTCTTCTTAAAAACGTCTATTGTTGGAGCAACTTCTGGAGGCATGTTTTTCCACTGATTAATTGTTCTAACTGTCAGGAAATTTCTCCTTAGTTCTAGGTTGCTTCTCTCCTTGACTAGTTTCCATCCATTGTTTCTTAGTTTCCATCTGTTGCTTCCATTGCTAATTATAATACTTCATCATTTCATCAAGGGAACTACCTAAGCTCTCCACTGAAGAAATGTTCATACAACAGAAACTATATTAACAAGTTTTAATTCTAAATATACAGATCCAAGTCAACCAAAAGGACGCAGACTTAAATTAAAAGAATGGAAGGATAGCCTGTATCCACTGGAAATTAATGGAGTTATAAAAAGGGACCAATCGGGGTGGGGGTGGGGGGTTATGTACTCCCTCCCAATGAAGATAGCTATTTTAAAGTATTGAGATACTCAAAAATATGATTGACTGGAAAAAATCTCAGTCCAAATACTTTGATTTCCAGGATTGGAATGAAGTGAAATCACTGGAATGATACTCAAGAAAAATGTTTTCCTGAAGTGAACAGCATTTTACTTTCAAATGAGGAACATGTAAAAGTCAGTATTACAAAAAGGGAGAGAGGATTATGGCACTCGTGCATTTTGGCATCTAGCAAATTCAGCAACTGGCATGATCTTCTATGGCTAGAAAAGGACCCAAGAGGTTGGTCAGATTTCAGTGTCAATTTAGGACATCGTTTATTGTACATAAATGCAAGCATTTACCTACTTTCATGTTTTTTTTCATTCATTTAATTGATTTATGCAGCTTTCCATCTCAACATATTGACTCTGGGTGGCTTTCTTGCTTCTTATATTTGCTATCTGCTAACATAAATTGTATCCTCTGAATGTAATAATCATTTATTATTAATTATAATTAATAATAAAGCTAATTAAATATTTAACAAGAGATTATATCCAATTTAATATATGTATAATTCAAACATTTCATAGTTGAAAATGGGATACCTTATGAAACCAGCTTTAAGAGTTGAGGATTAGGTATACTACAGTATATTCTGCTTGGCCAGGCCCAAATGTGTTCTTTTTTGAGCATCACATTTTAAAAAGATTCAGAGGAAGGAATATATGCAAAGAAAGGTAATCGGGCCAATAGGGTAAGAATTAAGTCTTATAAGGAGAGACCAAACACAATTTTAAGTAGCTCAAGGAATGTCTTGGGTTCCAGTTCCGGATCGAGGCGCTGGCAGATGTGCGGGGAGAGCGCTCTCTCCGCCACCCGGTTTCCCTTCATCGGGCGACCCTGAAAAGGGTCATAAGTCGCCCTAGAGGGGTGACGACCGTGAGGAGGACCCTCGACAGATCACAGAAAGGCAGCAGCCCTTCCGTTTGATCCGAGGCAGCTCCTTTGGACTGTCGGAGAAAAGATCGGCCATTAACATGGCCGATCACTAAGCCATGCCAGCCGAAAGCCAAAATCACTACCAAGCACAACGAAAGCACCACGGAGGACTTGGGTGAGACCTTACTCTACCTTTCTTGTATCCCAACTATCTTCCTGTGAAAGTCTCCTGAAATTTCTTCCCCGCTTTTAACATAGCGGCGTCTGCCTACCTTGGGAAACTAAAGCTAAGGAAAGAAAAGAAAAGAAAAGAAAAGAAAAGAAAAGAAAAGAAAAGAAAAGAAAAGAAAAGAACAACTAACCTAAACAACTAAATAACTGGACTTGTACTTTTTGGATATTTGGGGTCCCAAAAAGTTCTTATTGTGGACCTATTACCTTATCTATTTGTTAAATTGGAAAAAAATATTTTTTCAATCGGATAAAAGCCTAACTGGTGTCTGGGAAAAGATTTTATATGCTATCGGGGACATCTTGTGGCGAAGCCTGGTACAGCAAGTGAATTTCTTTGACTGTGAGGCCTGCTTACTCCCTAGATTTGTCCTTCCTACTATCTAAAAAAGATAAGAATTTGAAACAACTGGGTGGTGAAAACAACTTTTAGGAATAGTGGAGGTGAACATTTGCTGACTTTTATTAAACATAGCCTCCACTAAAGGACTATCTCTAATCACCATAGAAATGGAGGAATTCTACCCACAACTCAACTATAAACTCATACTTGAAAAAATCCTTGAAGCCACTGAGCTAATGAATTCCAGAGTGAAAGACAAATATGTCACCTTAAAATTACAAATTGAAGCCCAGATTCCAACTAATGAACCTACAATCCAAAAAACAACAGAAGAGGTACAAACTAATATCAAAGAGGATTCTACACAACAATAAGTACAATTTACTGAGAACTTTGACAGTCAAACCGTGATTTCAACTAAAGAACCTGCAACTCAAAAAGCAACAGAAACTGAAGAAAGCAACACTAAGATGGAGGACGATAAAGACCAACAAACACAACATATTGAGAATTTAGACAAACCAGACAATCAAATAACAACCACAACACTGGACATGACCTCTTATTCTAGCCAGATGAAACTGGAAGAAAAAGAAGACCAGACTGAACTGATGACAAATATCTTAAATCAAACATGGAGATTTGAACTATTAGGCCAACAATCTAATGATTACAAAGGGGCCAGTTCCTTTGAAAAGTTGATAACTGGATGCTCTCCCTTGATTCAAATAACATGTGTAGGAATGAAGGGAGACACATCTGAGGATTTAAAGGCACTGGCATGGAAGCCTGTTTGGCACAAAAAGAAAGCTAGAGTTAGATTTAAAAATAGGACTCTCTTTCCCCCCTCCTTTTTTCTGTTGACTAATAATGGAAGAGCTTAAAATTTTACTTAATGGGCTAAGGAGATTTTTAAAGATATTGATTGATTTAATATTTAGGACTTAGATTTATAAGGGAAATGAAAATTAGCCATTAGAGTGTAGCTTTGAATTGTATTATGGAAGTTGGTTTGTGACAATAAAAGATATCTTATTAGTAAATGATGAGGTATTAAGATGAGAAATAGAATATACTTGTGAAATAAAGTAAGAATGTAATTAACTGAATAATATGTGTATTTTAGATATGATAACTATTCTGTAATGAAATTATGGAAATTTGGGTTACCCGAAGTCTAAATATTATGGATATTAAAGGCTAAATTGGAATATGGTAATTGAAATTAGGTAAAACTTCAAAATAGGACTTGGATATGTATAAGTAAAATTATATTGACAAATGTATTGATTGATTGAGCTATAATTAGAAATGTATTAACTTGAATGTGATATAATAATTAAGGGAAATAGAGAGGGAACCTTTAATGATGTAACCTGAGATATGTATGAAAGACGCTGTTATTGGACTATTGATTACCCAATCACCATGCTGCTTCCTAAATATTTGGATGTAAAATTGAAAAATTAATAAAACTTGTTACAAAAGGAATGTCTTCATTAGTAAGATCAAGATTTATTCTCTATTGTTTCAGACAGCAGGGCACAGAATAATGGTTGCAATCTTAAGTTGCACTAGCCTGAAAGCCAGATGAATGTTCAGAAAAATGTCTGAATTGGAACAATTTACCCAGAAAACTAGTGAGCTTATGCTCATTAAATATGTCCAAGTGGAGTCTGGTCAACCTTCTGATGAAAAAGGATTCCTGCATTGAAAAGGGACTTCAATAAATATTCCCCTCTCAATCCTATGATTCAGTGACATAATTTTATTTTAAATTTAAAATGTCACAGGCAATAACATTTTGTCATTTATTCTCCAAGTGAGTCAGCTATGATACACAAATTGTACCTCCAGCAATACAGCCTTGATCCATTTCATAGATTATTCAGTCGAGTATTGAGAAATGAAACACACAGGGGGAAAAAAAACTTGGTTATGTTCTGAGATAGAACACTAGGTATTTAAGAAAAAGCCTATAAAACAATAGGTGGCACCCTTAGGACCTCACAGTCACTGTGACTGGAGCTGCCATTAGGTAGAGGTAGCAATGCATATGATGAGAGAACGAAACAAAGTGTTGGAGGAAATGCCTGCATTCCACTGATGTTAAGGTCATTTTAGTCTCTACCATATATAGAGAGTTCTTTTATTCCTTATCTCTAGCAGATATCCTCCCGATCCAAGTCAATAATGATGAATTCCAAAAGGCTGCTGCTGTCTGAAACAGTGCTCACATCTGGACTGTAAAAGCAGACATTTTGAAATGAGAGACATCTGGATTCTCCTTGGTCTTAATCCATTTTTGTGTGTGCTTATAATCTAGCAACTAAGAGACAAACAAGCATCTGGGTTTGTGTGGTAAAGAAACTACTACCGTTGTGGCTATGTTCCATCCTGTAGACCATGCTATCATCTACTCTGTGGCATGTAATTAAGTAATTATATAGCTTTGCATATAGTGGGCTATATAATTTTTATGTAAGTATTGGGTTGTTTTACAACATGGGTTTTGCTATAAAAGCAAAACTAATTCAATGTTTTTGTGGGATGTGGCTGTCATCAAAAGGAGCCTAGAGAAAAATTGCCTCATTTCTAGAATCTCTTTAATAATTATTAGTATATGGTGGATAGCCAAGAAAACAAAACAAATGGATATAGAACAAATCAGTCCACAATTCTCACACACAGCAAAAATTATCCAGGATCAAATTATCATATTTTGGACACATTCAAGATATAGCTCCTAGAAAAGCCTGAGATAGATCATCCTGGAGAAAAACTTTATGGTTGCTAACACTGACTTGATAGTGTATCTATCAATTGTGATACAGACGGGAAGGTTAGGTTATGCCTAATTAAGCAAGTTAGAAATTATTTGTTAAGTATGCTACAATTGCTTCTGAATATAGAAGAGTAAGTTAGCTAAGCTCCCCCATATCTTTTTGTCCAACTTTACAATTCTAATTTACCTTAATTTATTAATTTATACCCTGCCTCTGTCCTTCGTAAGGCCAGGAAGCCTGAAGATTTATCAATCAGTAAAGCAGGTTAGGGACTAATAATTTCATATTCTCAGAGTACTAGCATTTTCTATGCATTTTCCTGCATATTCCAAGCAAAAGAGCTACTAAGGCTCTTGCAACCTAAGGCTACGCTGTAACTCTTAAAATCCAACTTGTCTGACATTAGGTCAGCCTTTCTTTTAACTCACTTACCAAAAAGGGTGCTTAAAACTTTTCACATACAATTTTCTCTTGCTTTGGTTGAAACCAATCAATTATCCAGCGATGGATTTTGGATTTGTTCTTAAGAAACAATACAGTTATGAAGAAGAGTTCCCACTGATAGAAGGGATAAACTTTGCTAAATCTCTTTATAGTGATACAAGCAGATACCCCTTCTTTCATAGGTAGCTACCTTACTTCTGATTCTTTTTTTTGTAATATATTTTATTGATTTTTTAAAAACATAAATCACAATAATTGGTGAACAGTGTGTTGTCTGGGTTACATTTGTAAAACAATCATTAACAATTGATTTCTATAATCCATAATCCACATAATGGTTTAGTTGATTTCCTCTTTTCCCAAAATATCCTCTTTTGCAAACATTGAGTTAATACAATTCTTATTGTTTTGATACATAACAATTAAATATATACTTTTTTCCCAATATTCCTGAAAATAATAGTCACATCAATATAATATTTCTTTTCTATCCAATCATTCTGGTTGCCTTATCACAGATCCTGTTACAGTCCTTATTTTAATTTGTTTCTCCCACCAAATTCTAGGTATTCTCACTGGTTAAGATTTTCTCAAAAATTAATTACATTTAAAAATTTAACTCTATTTTTCCATATGAACCATCTCACACTTTTATATTTCTTAAGGAATAGATAGAACAATAAAAGAAAGAAAGGAGAGCAAGAGTAAAGAAACATAAAAAAATAACATACAAGACAAGAAACAATGGTTGGAAACTGACCAAAGAGAGAAGTAACCTGGAATTGGGGAAAGTTCCTAACAGTGAGGACAATTAACCAGTGGAACAGCTTGCCTCCAGAAATCGTGCCCCGTCCCTGGAGGTTTTTAAGGTTTTTAAGAAGAGGCTAGACAGTCACTTGTCTGAAATGGTATAGGTTCTTCTACTTGAACAGGGGGGTGGACTAGAAGGTCCCTTCCAGATCTATTCTATTCTATTCTATTCTATTCTATCTGCAGGAAAGGTTCCCTTCTTTGAAACAGCTTTTCCCTGGATATGACGCAGGCTGTAACTCCATTAGATTTTCAGAAAGTAGTAGGCCTTCAGCATCTGAAGAGTTACATTAATTTCTCTCATGGAAGGTAAATATTTCTATCTGTTATGGTTGTTCCCCAAGGTCTAGCCCGGGGTCTTCAAACTTGGCCCTTTTATGACTTGTGGACTTCAACTCCCAGAATTCCTCAGCCAGCATGCCTGGCTGAGGAATTCTGGGAGTTGAAGTCCACAAGTCATAAAAGGGCCAAGTTTGAAGACCCCCGGTCTAGCCAATTTATATGACTGTATTATGATTGTAATACTATTACCTCTGTAGAGGTCTGTAAACTACTCACTTGTGACTGAAATAACATATAAACTTAGTAAAATAAAATAATAAAATGAACTTTAGACTTTCAAAGGAAAATATTTGGGGAACTTCATAAAAATGAATGAAATGGATTTAATTTCTTTGAACACTGTTATTCATTTTCTTTGGAATTGCACAGAAAACTTGTTTCTTATTCTACTGCAGCATGCCCCAAAGTCTGCTGCCTTAGGCTGCCTCTTACCTCCCTACTTGCAGAACTGGCCTTGGCTTACAAGCAATATGGTTACTTCTCATGTTTTGCAATTCAGAATTATAGAGGAATAAATCTTGAGCAGCTTATCTATCATGCATCATTTTTCATATCTGCTGTCTGAAAGAGGATATAGCTTCTCAGCCCATGCAGTTTAACAAATGCCAAGCAAAATGGAACCATTATTTCCTGTTTGTCTTGCTACCGGTATGTCCTTTTACTAATGTCAATCAAAACAGATTTGCGAAAATATTTTATCAATCACAGTCAAAGCGGTGATGTTTCTTTTCCTGTTGCTGATGGCAAAAACATTCACACACAAAAGATTAATTGCTTGAAGGGGGGGAGAAACTTTGGCAAAATAAACTTGTAGACCAGGTCTGTCTGTGGAAAATACTACATTTAAAACAAAATCAATATGGAATCATTTCTGAGCTGCCCTCATAACACATTGCATCACTGTTTTTTAACAAATGTAGAAATAGACATAACGAGGCAATTTATAACACATTAGCCTCAAATGCACCAAGTAATGAACCAAAGGGAATGGGGAAAGACTGCAAAGCCTCAGGAGGTTATTGAAGGTAAACCCCAGCAATGGAGAATAAAGTTTTATACCTTGAGGCTTCTAACAGATCGAGGTTATGAATATAGTTTAGTGGAAACATCATTTGGGGATTTGAAAACCCCAGAATGCTATGAAAATATTGTACTATTATTCCAGGGTTCTGTCCTAAAGTTGTGCAAAGTATTTCAAATGTGAAACATTTCATTCTCAAAATGAATTGTTCTGACTTCATTATAATGTGCTATTATTGCTTCAACCATACATGATTCTTTTGAGTCCAGAATGGGGCTGTTTCAACATCAAAACATTTCTGAAATGGTCAGAACTTCCAAGAAGAAATGGAGAGTTTTAAATTCAAAGTTTTTTGAATCTGAAATGTTTACATGTCAGTATTTGGTCCCATACAGTGACCATTAGATGTCATAGTAACCAAATTCCTCAATTTTTTTAAAGATGTTATCACCACTGTGTCTTATCAGAGAATGAAACCACTATGTCAGAGCAGATACAATGACAGGTTTGCACCCGAAGGGAAAAAAGATCAAAGCAATGGAGATAAACAGTTATGTCTTCCTCACTTCATTCCTGCATCTGGACCTAGGGATGAAATTAGAAAATGGTTCAGTCTTGTGTTTTTGAAGGCAGTTTGGTAAGACTGGCAACTTGCCCAGATATGAGAAGTATAATGATGTCTACTCTACTGACTATGCTACTTTTCTCACTTTTGCTTTAAAATCCTATTTTGTACCAGTGTATCTAGTTTTACCTGCCTAAGTGCAGAACGTTACAACACATTTATTTTTCACCATTCTGGATAATTTGATCCAAACCAAAAGATTCAAATTAAAGGAGTTTTGATCCACAAATGCAATCTGGGTCCAAAAATTTCCCATAGATCCTGTGAGGATCCCAAGCACGGTTAATCTCTCTCTTCAAAATCTGCTCCTCAAGGGGCAATCATTCCATGCACTTTCTTGCCCAAAGAAAAGAATTGATGTACAATATGACCAAGAAAATGAATATGTGTTTGACCAAAATGTATCCCAATGAACATTAATTTTAAAAGATCTGTACTGAAGACAAATTTATTTTGGAGATGTAATCAGCAATGGACATTCTATTAAATTCCATGCAAAAATATATCTTGGGAATATGTTAAGCTCTTTCCTCTCAACTCAAACATTCCTGTTTTGGTTATGTCACAATATGACCAAGATCTTTTTGAACTGTAGGTGTATTTTGTTTTGAAATGATATCAATTGACACAGAGAAACAAGACAATGGAGGCATTTATGCTTTTTTTTAACCATACATTTTAACCAATGTCAGGTTTCCTCCTAAATCTCTTTCCCAGAGACTATTCCCCTCTAACTCTTCTGATAACTGCATTGCTTCCCCTTTCCAGTTCTGTCTCCATTCCCCACTTATCAAGAGACAGTGAAAAGAAAGAAATATGTTGAATTACTATAGTGTGCTCAGCATGGCTTCAGCTTCGCCTGGATCAGCTCAGCCAAGCATCTTCTCCTCTGTTGGGAAAAGAACCTCTCACTTCATTCCTTCTCCATTGACCAGGGCCAAGTGTTCACCAATGACAACCAAATCCCTCATTCCTGTTTTGGGGCTTGAGCTGAAGATGTCTTCTTCCTGGGACTTCAATTCCCTTCCTCCAGGGAAGCTTCCTGTGGACTCTTCTTCTCTCTCTCCAACCAGGAACTGACAACTGTTCTGCACATCCACATAACTTCACTCTCCAACTTTCCTCTTTAGCCACTCTATTTTGCAGTCTTTCCCCTTCTCTCTCTCTCTCTCTCTGTGTGTGTGTGTGTGTGTGTGTGTGTCCCTCCCTTCCTCCCTCCCTCCCCCCAATTTTGAGTCAAATTGGCAGCACTAAAAAGAGGGTATATAGGTCCCCAATACTTATGTACCAGCTGGACCAGTGTTGTCTCTACATCTCCCCAAATAGTTCTGGCTAGAAGCAAGGTCAGCTAATCACCCCTCATGACAGCACAGCTGCTTTCAAGGCTAGAATTAAGCTTTTTGTCCCCTTTTCACTCTCCATTTGCTGACTCACACCAGGATAACCGCAGCCAGGCCAGGTCACTAAAAACCATATGCCACTGGCTTCCCTGCTTTTTTCCCCTCTTGTTTTCTTCCTTTCTGAAGATGAGAGAAGACAAAGGGGGGAAAACAGGAGCCAAGCCAACTTTATACAATGATGATTCCAGCAGCCCCCTATTTTTCTCTCTTGTGAGGCAAAAAATAAGTCCTTATTTGGATTTGTTCATAAACAAGCTCCCAGAGGTATGAATGTTTTGAAAACTCTCCCAATCAACTTATTCCAACAATTCTTCCAAAAGGGAGTGAGCTGATGCCCCAAAGAGATAGTGTTCTGCCTCTATAGGGTAAACAACTCGACTTTTTCAGTAAAAGTCTCTAAAAATGAGCAGTAAATTCAGATGCAGCACATTTATTCTTTCCTTCAACACTCCTTTCTTTTGCATGAGACCTACCTTTTAGAGACTAGACATGGATAAGGATTTGAATGGGGTTATTTGGAATGAAATATACATCTGGGAATTCACCTGATTCCATCTCCTGACGTTTTTAAAGATTACTTTGAATTTTCCAAAGTGAATACATGGAAGATTATCATACTACAAAGCTAGATAATAGCCTCCATCTTTTCCTATTTTCAGGAATGTCTAGGTCAGGGGTGTCAAACTCGCAACGTCACGTGACGTGTCGTGACGTATCACAACTTTTTTGCCATTGCCGGCAATGGGGTGGGCGCGGTTTCGCTATGCTGCATCCGGCCCACGGACCGGCAGTTGGACACCCCTGGTCTAGGTAGTCCCAAGAAGAAGGCAGTATCACCATAGCTCTGACGTTTATTTGGAAGTGACCCTCTTGTTCCTAGCAAAAAGGAGAAAAGTAAGCTGGAGTGAGAGAAAACATCCAGAAACTTAGAGAGAATGGCAAGGAGAAACTTAGCCAGCCTACTTTCTGGTCAATAGGTTAACAGCAACACTCACTAAGGTAGCCATTTTATGAGTTCAGGAGCCTTATCTTTATGCTCATAAATGCCTACTACACCATTCAGAATGGGCTTTCCAATCTAAGAAGGCTGTTTTCCTTCAATGAAACAGTTTTAGGATGGACTATTCCACATTATAAATATCACACCCCATCTCATATTAAAAGATTCCCACATTTTTCCTGGAAATTTTGTGGCAACCAATACTACCATATAATACAAATAGAGATATGCAGGTCAGCAAAATAATGGATCTGCTTTATTGTTCATATTAAGGGAAAATGAAAGCTCACTAAGATCCCCCATCTAAGTATTAAATGGGTCCATTCTTGTTTTTTATATATTCCATGAAGATGTAAGAAATCTAATGTTCCATTTATATTGCACTATTTCTGAATATAAAGGAATTTTTATACATCTTCTTTCTCCTAATTTTCCTAGTTATTAATCTGAATTGTCTGATAAACTTTTACAATATAAATTATTCTTTCATTCTTTGACAGATAAATTTTCCTAGTACAGGCTTCTTTAACATAATTTTCCCAGAGCAGTGCTCTTTTTTAAAACAAAAGTAATGCTGGATGTCTTCAGTTTTCTGGAGAACAGTTGATTTTACTGTTACTTTCCTGCACACAAACACCATACACAAACACACACACACACATACAGTACATACTGCAGATGCCATTAGGGCTGATCAACTCTGAGATCTGATGGATCTGGGAGAGGGTCTGGTTTAAAAGAATGCCCAGGAATACAATCCTTGGAAAAGCCCGGAAGGGGAAGGTTATGTCCACACTAGCCTCAGTTGACCAAAGATTCTAGATTGGTCCCCTATACAAGTAGTCATATACCAGTGCCACTGCAAAGGTTGGTGAAACATATCAGATTGTACTCAAGAGTAAAATTCTCTGGCTGATTGGTTATACAGATAAGGATAACAAAATAAACATAATATCATGGAAACATGGCAAAACTAAAAGCTGTTGTGGCAAGCCATGCATTAGCAGATATTGGGTTTTTGTCTGCAGATTAAGTACCATTGTTTTTATATAATGTCCTTTATGAGTGTTTTTAAGTGTTGGTAGCTGCCCAGTATCATAAATTTCAGATGGATGTCTACATGAATGAAGAAGGGGGAATAAATGGGGAAATGCCCAAAAAGAAAGCTCTCCAATGCTGATTTTAATACTTAGAAAACATAGTGTAAAGGGTTATTATTATTATTGATTAAGACTGTTTGTGATTACCTTGATTTACGTGTATAGTGTGTTACTCTTGCAGACTCTTTAGGAATTCCTCTATAAATTTCAACAAAGGAAGCAACAAGAAAAACTTACTTCTGACTCTAGACTCTTCTTTGATCAGTTCATGCAGTAGTAAATGTCCCTAGATGTGTCACAGCTACAGTTTTCAGGTATGTTTTAATTATTATAACTGAATTTAGTTTTTGCTAAATCTAGCCATCATGCTCCATCACATAAACTCTTTACTACAAGTGGCGGGATTGGGGGGGGGGGATGGCAAATGGACATATAATAACAGTGTGAAAAAGCTTTTTCAGAAGCAAAAAAAAAGTGTTATCAGTGTTTTGAGAATGAAAATGTTGGAGCACAACAATCAAAATTTGATCCTGGAAAAGAATGTGTACGTGTACATAAGCAAGCAACCTGAAGAGATAAAGAAGCCAACTCTAAAACAGTAACCAGAGATAAGAAGTTAACTGCCTTTCAGCAGTATCACATCACATTTGACCCAGCAATCTAACAGGTCAAAACAAGGACAGTGGAGGCGACATGCGATAGATTATGTGATGTGCATCAGGCAAAGGATAAAGGGAAGGAAAAGAGAGCAGGTCAGAAGACACCCAATTTGTGCAAACAATTATTCTCTACAGAGTGTTCCTGTCATCCCCAAATTCTATCTATTACCTAGATAGTTTTGCGGTAGAACAAATGAGTACAGCTATGGGTGTTTAATGTTTAATAGTAATTAGAAATACTTTCATAGGTTAACAGAGATTCTCTGTGTGCTGTGTGTTCCCTTGAGCATTTATTACTGCATAAAATCCCAATATTCAAATCTATAACATGTATTTGATGGAGAATATAGACAGTGATAGGAATACTCTTGGTGAAATCAATAGTAGTAGCCAGGGCTTTTTTTCTCATAGAACGCTCAGAACGGAGTTCCGGCACCGTTTTTGGATGGAACCTTGTAGGGTAGGCAAGGTGGGTTGTATGACATGTGTGAGTTCCGGCACCTTTTTTTTTTACAAAAAAAGCACTGGTAGTAGCACTGAAATTAGAAAATGAGAAGAGGGATGCTCAGACATTGCAACCAGCACTTGCCAGTGAAGTTGGTTTCTGTTACCACACAATATGACATTGACGCAGTTTTGTCACACATCATAAAACATGGCAGTGAATGTTTAAAGGCTTTTGCAACATCCTCATTCCCAGCTGCAGAGAAAAATATACACAAATAGGGAGCCACTGAGTTTGGTTTGGGAAGTCAAATATTTCAATAAGTATTTTTATGGAAGCATGGGTGTGCTGAAAACTTAGCGAATAACCACAATTTCAGATTTTCCTGAAAAAGAATGAATCAGACCTAGAACATCAGCATTGAATCACCCAGCTTTATAGTCACCGGTACTGTTAGACGCACTGAGCACTTGTATATAAGCATGTCCTGTGATCTTGTATTGTTACTGAATTACCTTGATCTTACAGATTCCATGGGAGTTTATTCTTCTAGAAATTTCAGGAGAGCGACCATTAGAAAACCTTGTCCTAGTTCTAGTGGCCTTTTAAAAATAATCAGTGGAAAAGATACATTTTAAACAGGAGATACGCACTAGGGTGGCAGCCACAGCTATGCAATTGAAGAGATGTGCCTCTTTTACATATGTTGCATACAGTACTTGTAAAAAAAAAAAAAAGGGGATAGGACTTCCATCACACAGTTATGGCCATCTTCTTGACTTTTTGACCCCCATGGTGGGAGGTCCTTGATTTTAAAATCTCTTTTCCCAAGGACATGATAGGAGGTTTTTTAAGATATCCTGTCTCAAAATTGTTCAAGACTTTAAAGGTCCTTTAAATATTAATATTGATATGAATTAATTCCAGCATATGAGCTGAGTCTGGAAATTAATGGGATAGTAAATGGGAAAAAGGCAAGCCATATGGTAAAAATCAACAAATATAACATACCCTGCATGTAATTCAATCGTACATTCTATTTTCTCTCAAGATTGGATATTCAGAAAATAAAGGTTTTGCATTATGTTATGTTCTGAAGTAACAAAGCAAAAGATCAAATTGAGAGCACACCAACACACTGGATCATAAGGCAGGCTGTCCCAGATTAAACTAAATTTCATATAATAAACTTCATATCTAAACCTCCTGTGAGGGAGATGGATAACCCCTAAGAATTCCAAGAGATTGTCCATTTGATTGCGTATAATGTTTCCACAAGTCAAGGCCAGTGGAGAGAGCTTTTAATTAAACTCTATGAAATAATCATTTATTGCAGAAGAAGAACCCAGAAAGGGCTAGATCTGCCATGGCTAGAGCATCTAATTCAAGATTATTATGTACACAGCCTCCCACCTATCAAGACAGGACATGGGGCGGGGAAAAGATTGGGGAAAGCAAAACAACAGATGAGGAAAAGGGTGAATCTAAGGACAG
Organism: Azemiops feae; assembly: GCA_023970755.1. Lineage (NCBI taxonomy): Eukaryota > Metazoa > Chordata > Lepidosauria > Squamata > Viperidae > Azemiops > Azemiops feae. The sequence continues at coordinate 518,376 of JALGBA010000047.1, read as the reverse complement.
AATTAAAAATGAGGCTACTGCTCTCTTGCTATTCCTGTATAGAATACAAAGCTAGAATCTCTGCTTCTTTTCATTTATCTGGCATTAGGCAGTATCAAGATTAGACTTCATTTTGCATTTTAAATCTAGCTGAATAATCTAGGATGCAATTAAAATGATGAAACAGATAAATAATGGAATAAGCATGTTATAACTTGCTGTCATTGTTGTAAATATGTCATCAAGAGCAATTATTCATCTTCCAAAAGCTAATAAAAAGAGGAGAGAAATAGCATGGCTCACAGAATCAGTTGTATGTTTTTTTTCTTTTTATTTCGACCCCCCACCCCCACCCCATCCTTAATAAAGCCAGCTTGAATTCCAGCATGTTGTTTTAGTGCCAGTCACTAGAGATAGTTTTATTACTATTCCTACAAATTGATTTCCTCTTAAAGCTTTTTATGGTTTGCTTTCCCTTTGTGAGAACTTGAAATAACCTACCATAGGTTGAAGCCCTCAGCCTAATTTAATGCAGTTTTGACCTAATTGAAAAAAGTTTTCTCTGGAAATTAGTTAAAGAGCTCTGGTGGTGCAGTGGTTAGAATGCAGGCGTACTCTGCCTACAGTCAGGAGTTCGATCTTGATGGGGCTCAAATTCCAAGACCCAAATTATTGGGGGCAATATGCTGACATTGTAAACAACCCAGAGAGTGCTGTAAAGCACCATTGGGGCAGTATATAAGTCTAAGTGTTATTGCTATTGCTATTAATTTTCTAATAAGAGCTCTCTCTTCCATCTCTGCTGTCTGATAGAAAATATAGTATTGGAGAAAGAAAAAAAGGAATAGGAAGGCTAGAAAAGAAAAGGAAACTTTCCAAAAAATGGATCCAAAAGATTTGGGATTCTTGTCCTATCTACTCCTTACTTCAGCTCATAGCCTCAAACAAATCATCCCTGAGAAAATGTAGAACTTACTTTTTAAAAATGCTGCCTACCTCTCAGCTAAAGTGATACAAATACCTAGTCTCATATGTATCTCTGTCAATAACCTCTTCAAAATTTAGTCGGATTTCTGCCTTCATCACTTAGATCTCAAGATCAAAGAAATGCCTAGAATTGTTATAACAGCCTTTATCCGGAGACTGTAAAAATTAATTGCTAGCATTTCTTCAGAAGGAGAAGCATTTTTGGAAAGTTGGAGAATCTCAGAGAAAATCCAGCTGTGAATAATGAACCATTAGATGGCTAGGAAGAGATTAGGTTTTTCATGCCTTACTGGAAAAAAATATTTTTGATCTTTCATGCCTTCAATTCACTTAAGGCTCATCTATCATCCTGTTTGCTCTGACACAAGGATGATCTCCTGGACATTCTGGAGGTTATAAATGCACAACATTGAGATGGAAACTATGTGTCCTCAAAGACTCTAAAAAAAAGTAGAGACGGTCAGTAACTTTCCCAGATGGGCCAGGAAGAGTGAAGAAGCAGACATAATCTGAGATAATGGCCCATGAGGTCAAAGGCAGAAAGAGGGTCTGAGCATGATAGAAAGTTATGTAGCTACTTATGCCTGATGAATCCCAGATAAGGATGAAACTGTTCACATTTTGCTTCCTGGTAGTCAATATAATAAAAATACCATATGGATAGAGCCTCTGACCAGCATAGTTACCAAAGTTTGAATTTCAGAAAGTGTGTTAAGCCACCAGCATTGATAAGCACTTTGAGGCTGCTATGCAGAATTGCCCCTAGAAAATGATCATAGAGTCTCAGGAATGTCAAGGTAATTCCTCCAGCAGGCAGAAGTGAAGGAACACAAACATAATGGTTTGTGAAATATTTATTGTTTGTTTGTTTATTTATTTATTAAATTTATTGGCCACCCATTTTACCATAGGGTAACAAAATAAGCTCAAGAGACAGGAGGAAAATTAGTCAATAGTCTGATACACAAAATATTACTCTCAAAAAGAATAAGGTTGGAGTAAGCATTACTCTGGAGTAAAGGCAAGGGAGGAGGAAGTGCTTTCAGACTTACAAGTTTCTGTTACTGTAACTTTACAGTAAAGGTAGTGTTAATCCTGATGGTTTTGTTTCCTGCCTGGACTATCTCAAAGGGCTGATGAAGAATGGATGTATTACTCTTTCCCTTCCTGTTTGCTTCCATTGCGAACAACAGATCCAGGCTGATCTAAATGTTCTTCTAAAAATAGGTCATGATGAAGAAGCAAGGAAGGCATATTTTGAACTCAAAGCCTCTTCTTTATTACATTCCTTGCCCATCTTGCCATCATGCCTATATTTCAGTTTGTGTGACATTTGACTTTTTGAATTTTTGTAAAAAAAAAGTAGTGGGGAGGTTAGGAGGAAATGGAGTCCAGGAAGGGATTCCAGCACTGGAATTTACTCTTTTGGGCCAGAATGCTTTGGAGATAGACATTTGAGTGCAGCCTAAAGGAGCATAGAACTGCAGACTTAGTTTTCTTTCTTGACTTTTGTGATGTTGGTATCCAGTTTCTAGCTTTAGCTTTTTTTAAAAAAAACCTGTTTTTTCTGTTTTGGACAATATGTTGTTTTAATACTGTGAAGTATGCTGGGGACCCCATTTGTGGGAGGGGGGAGGGGGCACCAGACAAGATAGAAAAGCTTTTTAAAAAACAGCATCCAGCATTTTTACTGCTCTAGTAGGAATCCAGGGTCTGAAAATAAATGCTCTTTTAAACAAAACCAGAAATTGACAAACTAGGTCGCTTACTTCTTTCATTTGTGCTAATCATAATTTTGCTTTATGTCCTGAAAATATCTGTTTCTTGGCACTGAATAATTAAGAAGGAAGAGGATAAAATATATCTCTAAAAACCTAGTATAATTTTCTAAAATAATAAAAAATACCCTACAAAACTAGGACATCAGACCATCCTCCCACACTGCCTCAGCTCAAGAATTATTGTGATGTGCCACAATACTTTCAAAAAGAAGACAAACTAAAAAAAAATACCAAACCAGAAGTGAAAATGGATGGAGACAATAAAATAATAACAAGATTTTCAAAAAATCCTGCTTTTGCCATACCTGGTCAAGGCTCATGAGAGACTGAGTATGCCAGTTTTATTCTTAATGCTTGGGAAATTATGGTAAAAAAAATAAGCAAGACATTATTAACTCTGCTGGGTTTGCCTTGTACGTGATGCTAAAAAGTAGGGTTGTGCAACACTTTGGGTCTGGTTCCTCAAAGGAGCTTTGGAGAGTATGGAACAAAATGTAACGTTTGTTGACAGTTTCTTAAACTAGTCAACTCCCATGCCTTCTGAACCTCCTTTTCAAAATGAAATCCAAAGGACTGCCTTGAACTGCTAAAGAGGTACTGTCAACTTTATTAGCAACATTATTGATGTCCTGTACCGGTTTCCACCAACTTGTTGGAAACAGAATGAATCCAATGTTTCAAATTTGAATGCATTAAAAAGTTGAGGTTTGGTTAAGATTCCAATAGGCTATATTAATTCTTCTCTCTTATTTTCTATAAGTCTACTATCACCTGACCAGTTTCTGGTAGCAACTACTGGTCTGTAAAACCTGGGTTCCTAGAATTGTATTTGCAGATTGATGAAATTTGCAGGGCATTGCATATTAAGGACCAATTTGCCAACAGTCAGTGCCATCATGTTGCTTGTCACAGAGAAGGAACTGAATCTATTGGGACTTAAAACATACCCAGAGCACTATCATTTATTATGTAAAATATATTTTGTCCAGTTTCAGCAATTGCAATTGTATTAAAGAATAAAAAACCATAGACTATTTGTTTGTTTGTTTGTTTGTTTACTTTAAAGATTTGTATAGCTAGCCATCTTAAACAACTCTGAGTAGTTCACAACAGCAATAAATAGAGTCGACTTCAGCAAATATTCCCAAACTATACCACAATAAGCTTATTAGTTCTTTAAATTCCCACAACACACATTTTTCTTACAACAACACCTCTGGCAGTAATTAACAATCTGACTAGTTCATTTTGAAAATGTTGTTCTCACAATGACTGAACTCATGAGGTAATTCAGTTAATTCAGACCAGTTAAAAAGCATTTGTCTTGTAAAAGATCTTATTTTGTATGTAAACTTGAAAGAAGTTAACCAGTTTGCTTTGAACTCTACCAAGACCAAGGTAGAAATCTGGACTAAATTAACTAATTAATTAAATGCATATATTTATATATTTGTTTATTTAAAGTTATTAAATTGCACTGGCTAAACATGATTTTAAAAAAAGGAAAGGCAACCAAATAGATAGCGTTGGAAGAAAATCCTGAGTTCGAATCTAGCTGGGTTCCCCATAGAACACATAGGGCAAGTCGCTTGGAGTAGAGGCAAAGTTTATTTCAACAGTGTAACATGCAGTATAGCAATCAAAAGGTTAGGCTACAAGTTCGAATACCAAGAGTAATAATATTTATAGCAATAATAGCCTTTGAAAGTGAGATGTGCTAGATCAGGGGTAGGCAACCTTGGCTCTTTTATGACTCGTGGACTTCAACTCCCAAAATTCCTGAGCCAGCATGGCTCAGCTTGGAAACCTCTCCCTTTCCCCTCAGCATGGCTGGCTCAGGAATTCTGGGAGTTGAAGTCCACGAGTCATAAAAGAGCCAAGGTTGCCTACCCCTGTGCTAGATGTATAAATTGAAGTGTTGCCCTGGGAAGTCCAGAGAGAAAACTCATTGCTCACCCTGTGGGGTGGGTTGATCTTAGATATGTAAATCTCTTCCCAGATGTGGAATTTTATGAGGGGTCTGGCATCAGGGTTTTGGATGAGGGGTCTGGTGTCAAGAAGCAGTATTGTAATTTAAAGGATTTCTATATCTTTGAGGGATCTTGCTTCCTGATTGATTTGCCAGTATTAGTTGGCCTTTATCAATTTCAGTCTCCATAAGATGAAATGGTTTTATGCAGTTTTTATAACTTTGTATGTGGGTCAGGGGATGCTTTTTTGCCTATGCAATGAATGAAGAAGGGATTTGGCCTGGCTAGCAGGGGTGTCATAGAGGTTTTTGCTTTCCAAAAGTAGTGTGTGATCCACGTATAAATATTAGAGGAAACCCCAATCTCAGCCTTAGGGTAATTTGGGACAGTTTTTCCTCATCTCAGGCAAAGCAGATCTGATTCAAAATGCTAGGTGAATTTTCTGATCCAATCTGCAGCTCTAGAACTGAGATATGCTGCAAATATTGTTGGTTCAAAAGGTCTGAAAACAGAAAGAAGGAGGGAGGGAGAGACTGTCCTGCATTCAGTAATGGACACAGCTGTTATGAACTGAAATAACTTATGATGAAACAGATAGCCAAACCTGAAGGCAAGACAAGAAGTAATGGATGGAAGCTTAACGAAGGGAGAGCCAACCTAGAAATTTCCTGTCAGTGAGAACAATGAATCTGTGGGCTTGCCTCCGAAAGTTGTGGGTGCTCCATATTTTTAGGAAGAGATTAAACAGCCATTTGTCCAGAATACTATAGGGTCTCCTGTTTGAGCAGGGGATTGGATTAGAAGAACTCCAAGGTCTCCTCCAACTGTGTTATTCTGTATTTTGGTTAATTAAATAGGGAAGCAAGGATGGTGAAGGCCATTTAATCAATTTGCATCTTATCTACAGAAACTTTAAGTTTGGGAAGTCAGTCACCAAACTAACAACAAATATCATCTAATGAGCCATCACAAAAGTGACTAGGATAATGCTCGATGCAATTGTTAACTGGCAAACTGCACCTAACCTCAGTTTCCTGTGTTATCTGGCACTGGAACAATGAATGTGTATCTTATCCATTTTTAATGGGTGTAAACACTGTGTAAACACACTCAATTTGGCTTTTTTTTTTTTTTCAAAGATGACTTGGCAGAGAAAGCC